>BQKN01066532.1:49778-76577 GCA_022839385.1 Asparagus kiusianus
TTAAAGTATCTAATCCGGTTAAAGTACGATTATATAAGTTAAGCCCATACATGAAATATATTTTAACCAACACTCATGTGTAAATATTACAATTGGTATCGAGATTTAAGATACGTGTGAGATTCTCTTTGATTTTTATACAAACAGTATCTATTTAAATAATAATAGTATAATTAAACTTTGTGATCTAATAAAACATACAATATAAGTAATTGCTTTAAAATAATCTAATCTAATTTAATACAAAGAAAATAGATAAAAATGATGTGAAAATTGTTGCAATTTCATAATTCATACTTTTAAAAAATCTAATCTAATAAGAATAAAATAACAAAATCACATATATGTTGAAGGAGATAAAAGTACTATGAAAATTATTGCAATTTCTAATCTGAAAAAATCAAACATACAATATAATTAATTATCAAATATACAATATAATTAATTACTTTAAAATAATCTAATCTAATCTAATAAGAAGAAAATAACAAAGACAAATACATGTAGAAGGAGATAAAAGTACTACAAAAATTGTTGTAGTTTCTTGGCATATAAACATTGGTATGTGATGTTGCATGTGAGAGAAAAATAATTGTAAATAGAGTTCTATTTAAATAATAATAGTATAATTAAACTTTGAAACTAATTATGTAATGTCGTGAACTACTTCAATTTTAGTTGGTGAGAGATCGCCACGTTGTGTCATCATATCACAACCGTTTATTTTATTTTCCTTTTTTATAATTTTCAAAACGATTTTGTCTCTTTAATTTGTTTGGTAGATTTTGCAAATACTCCGTCCATATTATGTATATTTGTAGGTCTGCGTTGCTTTGGGGTTCGACCTAAGCATCAGACATTATTTGACTCACTAATTTATTTGGTTTTTGCATATACGCCATTCATCTTGTATATATTTACAAATTTGGCATTTAATAAATTCATTTAGGTTTACATTTTAATTTAAACTATATCATTATCTTCATACTATATATATCCAATAAGAATTCATTAATTTATCAACTTACTCTTACTTAATGGATTAATTTGAATTTCAATGGTCTTTTTGTCTACCAAAAGATTTTCCCAAATTCGTGCTTTTAAAGAGAGTATGATTGATTTGACCTAGTATTTGTTAGTGAAGAGTGGGAGAGGGGGGACCTAGGAAGGAGATTATACTCAGAGTGAAATGAAATAGATGGATGTTTGGAGGGGTTTGTGATAATTTGTTGGATGTGTCAAGAGGAGCTCACTTGTCAAAAGTGTTAATGCACGAAAAGAAGCTTTCCAAACTGCTGATTTTCTTCTTTATGAAATGTTTCCATTAGAAGAACATCAAATTTTCACTCCTTAGAATATCTAAGTTTTGTGGGACCACTTAAGGTAGAATTAGAGAAGTGGGAACTATTTTCTATCTTGGTATGTGTATCTTTGGCACTATAACCTATTAAAGTTCGAATAAAACATTTTATCTATGCCTTTATATAAGTGGACATAAACACCAAGTTATTGATAACAATTTGATTATATAACGATTAATTTATTAATTTAATTAGAGTTACATAATTAACTATTTCAATTTTTATTTAAAACCACTCTAGATGAGATATAAACGTTATATGTAGCTACCAAGCACTAAAAATGTTTAATTATAATCTTATACTATCAAAAATCTAATGTTTAATATAATTTTGTACTATTATAATCTAATTGGAGTTGCATTATTACATAAATATTAATTCCTATAGTATATTAAAACATCATACACTTGATAATCTAATACTATTATAATAATTGATTTGTTTATTTAATAATCTTAAGAATAGCTATACTATAGTATAAACACTTAATTAATGTGATTTAATAAGAATAGGAGTTATGATCATAGAGTAAATTGGTTAATTTCATGAAAGATGAAGGGTATTTTTGGGAAATGAAAGTTTTTATAATAATTGATTTATTTATTTAATAATCTTAAGAATAGCTATACTATAGTATAAACACTTAATTAATGTGATTTAATAAGATTGAGAGTTATGATCATAGAGTAAATTGGTTAATTTCATGAAAGTTGAAGGGTATTTTTGGGAAATGAAAGTTTTTCTAGTACTCCCTCTTTTAAAGGAAGAATGATATCTGAGCCACGAAAAAAAAAGAGGACTGATGCCAAGATCTGGAGTACAAACCTCAAATTCAATTGGAGTTGTAGTAGATTTGAGACTGAAAATGAAACTGTTTTGGGCCCGCTTGGATTGTTTTTTTGGAGCTGTAAAATGGGGGAAAGCTGTCAAAAATGTCAGCTTTTTGGCAGCTTTCCCCCAAAATCACCTCTTTAAGAGGTGATTTTGGGAGAAAGCTGAGAGGTGATTTTGGGGGAAAGCTGCCAAAAAGCTGACATTTTTGACAGCTTTCCCCCATTTTACAGCTTCAAAAAAACAATCCAAACGGGGCCCGTTTGGTTCATTAGGTGAAAGTTAATGTAGTCAGGAAACCAGGTTGAAAACTGACTCTGACAGCTACAGTAACTTTTGCCCAAAAACACCATATTTTGAGGAGATATGATCAGAAGCTGCCACATTGGATTTTTAACTACCACATCAATATTTTTTTTGCACAACCAAACAATATAAACGAGTGAAAGTTACTGTAACCTGACAGCTACAGTAATTCTCAGACAAAAACAACCCAACCAAACAGCCCCTTACTGGAAAGCTGATGCTTTCTTGTTCCAGCTACGGTTCTGTCAAGAATAAATTATTAAAAAAATTCCTTGGATGCCGTGCCAGTATTCTCTATAGTATGATACCATGTCTGCTTGTTGTGAATGGAATACCTACACATCCCAACATGTAGTATCCCGTGTTGGAACTTATTACCCATTTTGAGTTTTTTATTTTTTATTTTTATCGTGGGTGAAATTTTGGCAGATATTACCCTTGAGTGAAATTAGTTAGTCTATTTGAGGGAACATATATTTTATGGTAATTGCGTATGGACATCTTGTAGTATCGTAATCACATGTTAGAACATATATTTTACCTCCAAAGTGTGATACTACGATACAAGGAGTTAAACATGCAATTAGTATTGGACTAGAAATCACAATTATTGATATTTATTAGAGAAAATTAAATGAACAATTTTACCGGCCTCAGGGAAAGCGTGACGAACCACTGTCCTAAAAAGATATCTGCTGATTTCGTGCGATCAACCAAGGCGAAATACTCCTTAGCGGTACGATCCTTCTCTACCAGAACCCTAGCGTGCACGACCACGTTGGAGATGAAGACCCTTGAGTAAGCAATTAGAAAACTGCACCAAATATTTGATGGAGGAAAAAGAAGAAGAGAAATGATGAGTTTCTAGTTTCTATGTATATTTTATCTCCTCATAGGGTCTCTTTTTATAAGGGAAAACATGAATCGTTATGAAAAAACAGAAAGAGATCTTTTAGCCTTAAGAATTTCTCATGTTCCTAAGAACGTGAGAAAACTAACTTTTAATAATTAATTAATTAATTAATTTAGTTTGTTAAATCTTGGTATTTGATTTGTTGTTATACATCTAACAATCCCCCCTCAAAGCAAATATCAAAGGTAGCTAAACAAAAAATTAAAAAGAACAAAATATATAATAAATATGTATGGATGGCCATAAATTCTATGCATTAGTGTAGGTGGCTTCCGGCCTTTGGCTGATTATTGGACCGAAATTCTAGCTAGACCTTTTGTCAAATGATCTGCCAAATTATGTTTTGATTGAACAAAGTCCAAAGTGACATATTGAGTTAAGAGTCTATTGATTTATATCTTATTTGCAGATGTCTGTTTAATTTTGAATTTGTAGTTTTCTTTTTGAGCAATTTAATTACAACCTTACAGTCACAACGCAGTGTCAATAGCTATCAATCCAGATTTCATTGTACTTCTAGCAATTACAATTTGTTTAATAGAGACCCATGCAATGAAATCTCCTCCTAGCATGAATACATAGCCTGAAGTTGATTTAACATCTTGAGAGCCAGTTACCCAATTTGCATCATTATAACCTTCTATTACATCAGAAAAACCATTGTATAATAAACATAAGTCCAAGGTTCCTCTAAGATATTGAAATACTCTTTCTAGAGCATTTCAATGTTCAAAGCTAGGATTGCTAGCATATCTACTCAATCTATTTACTACATATACTTCTATTTGTTATATACATTGGTGATCCTATTTATTGAGCATATTTATTGTTAGGTCTCATGTTTATGAGTCTGCTATCTAATCTAGTTTTAATAATTAAAAAATAATTTCTAACAACATTTGTCGAGTGTTTATATTTGTTTGTTATGTATTCTATACAAAGTTCCTCGGTCGGAAGTTGGATGGACTTGCGCTTTCACGATCACATTCAAAGGAGGTTGGAAGGAAATCGGAATGAAGCCTCGCATTCAAGTCAAGACAATATCAAGCTTCATTCACAACAAAGACGATCTTTATTGAAGATCAAATTGCTTGGGTATAGTGTTTTAAGTTTATATTTTGTGTGTTTATACTTAGAGCTTAAAATTATACACACACATTTGTTTTTATTTATCGTTTATTTTAATTTATTGCCGTTTGGATTATAGACTTAACAACATGATTTTATATCTTTCTTCAAATCTATAAATCTATTTTCAAGTGTTTTAAAACTTGTTTGAAAGAAATTCGTCAAAATCAAGTTTTAACAAGTTCGTATGGTTTACCGATTTGTAAAATAATGTGTTATGGATTAATGACAAAATAAAGTTGTTGTATATTTCATAAAGTCTATTAATCCATTTAAAAGAAGTTTCAAACTTTTTTAAGATCATTTTGTCAAAATCAAGTGTTTTAAACGAATTCATATTTTGACCGATTTTGCAAACTGACGAGTTTTCACAAACGAAAAATGTGTTTTAAAAAATTTCTTCTTTGAAATGTTTAATTTTATATATATACAAACATTTACCCAAGTTTTACTAATTTTGGAGTTGTTTTGTTATTTTCAATTGAATTTACAAAAACAGGTTTTTTCACCAGTTTTTCAGAATCTAGAATATCTGTTTTAAAATAATTATTTTTCACAAATGGGAATTGATATTTAAAAAATTCTTTCTCTAACATGTTTATCTGCATGTTTAGAAACTTCTCTCAAAATTTCATGATTTTTAGAGTTGATTTGCTATTTTTAATTAATTTTATAAAGTCAGCTACGTAGATTTTTAGGTTTCAGATTCTGTGAACTGTGCGGTCGACCGAACAACAATCCGTTACAATATAATGGCTAGTTTTTCCAGATTTTAGTTTTTGGTGTTTTTCTTGGGTTTTGGTCTATTGTTTTGAGCAACTATAAATACCCTTCAGCCCTCAACACTTACTATGACTTAAGAAAGTTTTAAAAAAAGTTTTACAAGGGTTTTAGATTGTTTAAGTGTGTTTTTACAAGAGTTCATGTGAAGAAGTTTTTATAAGAGGAAGAGATCATCCATTTCGTATTTGGGCTTCAATTTCAATCTCTCTTACTCTTGTTTTACAGAGAAGTTTTCTCTAAACTCAATTTCTAGCTTCATATATTTATTTGTTGATTATTCATTTTATTAAGCTAGATTTTATATTGAGTTTAGTTTTCATTGTTGCTCATTGTTCACATGCAACTCACTTGAGCTTTTAGTATTCTCACATATTGTATAACAGAGTTGTGAGGTTGTGACATTGAGTGTGAGCTTAATTGAGTCATGTTAGAGAATAAAACTCTTTATAATTACGCTTAATCATTATGAGATCGCATTGTAATACACAATGACACTTAGAGAAGTGGTTGGTGATTGGGTCAATTCCAAGAGGAGTGACATTAGTAGTAAAGCCTAGGGAGAGGTGGTAAATCCGAGCACTTAAGGAATGTGACACGTGAGAGGCTAACACTTAGAGCGTGTATTGTGTGATTACAAGTGTGTGAGTTATAAACGTTTGTCGGTGAACGTTGAAAACCGATTGTGTAGTTTTTGTGATTGATAGTGGAGATTCTCCTCGAGGGTGAGGAGCGGAGACGTAGGTCGAGAATGACTGAACTCCGTGATCATTTGTTTGTATTTGTGTTTGTTATTAGCGTATTTTCTTTTGCGTTCATCTTATATCGTTTGTTGTGCTCATTGTTTACATTATCTCACGTTTATATCACCCTTTGTTTAATTACATATCCTTGCACATAACTTATTGTATATCATATTGTTAGGATATTATTTGTAAAGTTTTAATTTGGCATTAATATCGGATTAGATTAGCAAATACCCTATTCACCCCCCCCCCCCCCTCCCCATCTAGGGTAATTTTATTTGGTATCAGAGCTTGGTGCTCTCTGATTTGAGGTTTAACCGCCTAGAGTCAAAGATCCTCACTTTATTATATTGCTAATCTAGTTTTGAGATTATTTTCACCTTGCTTGCATAATCTAGCTATGATATTAATGTTGCTCCTATATTTAATGTTTTTACCTATGCTCAATGGTATTTTAGATTTAAAATATTTGTTGGATCTAAAAATATCGATTTGTGGGAAGTCGTTGATCATACTTATGGTGTGCCCACTTTGGAGAAATCTAAGAGGAGCAATTATGATAAGAAGATGTTTACTATGAACAAGTTAGTGTTAGAATTTATGCTAAATGTTTTTTATTCATTCACTTCTAACAAGCTTGCTCATTTTGATAGTGCTTACAAATTATGGACATTTATAGAAACACATCAAGATAAATTAGAGGACATTCAACACGCTTTGGCGGAATCCACTTCAAGTAAGGATGGATCATCATTATCATGCACATGGCCACTAGGCGATAGCCCTAGTAAGGTACGCGAGTCCGATTCCGATGATGAATTATTTATTAATGAACTCGCTTTTGCATATTAGAAATTAATGTATGCCTATAATAAATTGTATTATAATTTTATTAATTTAAAAAGCAAGCATGTAAGTTTAAAATCTGATCATGATATGCTAGCATCCAAATTAGATATCATTGTTAAGGAAAATGTGACACTTAAAGAAAGCAATGATAAACTAAATTTGGAAAATGATAACTTGACCTCAACCATAATTAGCTTAACTCATGAGAAGAATGATGCCTTGTTAGAAATAGAAATAATTAAAAATAATTTAATTATTTTAAAAATAATCATGCTTGTTCTACTTCTATTGTCAATGATATTGTGCCTAATGATGAGTTGAATAACATTAAAACCCACATTTTCTCTTTAGATTCCACTCTAATTACATGCATTGTCAATAATAAGAAACTTATGGATATGTGTGCTAAGTCTTGTACAAATGCTTCCAAATCACCCATACACTATGCATACATGTATAACAAAGTTTATAAGTACTCTATTTGCGGTCGTAAAGGCTATTTAACTAAATTTTGCTATGATGCACAACAAAATACTAATGCTAATATTATTACTCCTTGTGCATCCCATCAAGTTTCATCATCATATACACATTGTCACTCACATGCACCAAATGCTAATCATAAGCATGAGAATGTGTTTAAATGTAATTTTTGTGATCTTTTTGGCCATTTGGCCAAATTTTATTTTGATTTGAAAAGAGTTTCACATTTGCAAAATAATTTTTAATAGGCCATCTTTATTTGCAAATATTTCACATGCACAAGTTAATGGTCAAACAAGTGTACCCATTCCATTGCACTTATTGCAATAAGAATGATCATTTGCGTGATTATTGTTATGACCGGACCCGTGCACAAAATATGCCCAAATGGGATCATAACACTAGGGATTTAGACTTTATTGATAGGGGTCATGTCCCTAACTTTTCGGTACCAAGAGTGCTTGGGTACCAAAATGTTTTTTTTTTAAACAAACTTTTAGAGTTTTTTTTCATGTTCTTTAAAAGACGAATTTTTTGTTTGGATTTTTTTTTGATGATTCTTTTTAAACATATAAAAGAAAATATTTTTGGTTATACGATTCCTTTTTAAAAAAATTCTAGTTTCTCAAAAATTAATTTTGAATTTGTAGAAGAGGTTTATGTTTGAGCAACTCCCCGGGTTTATTGATCTTTCATTGGTATTTTTTCATATCATGTTTACCGGGTGTAAAAAATTTCTATCTGGTTTAAAACAAGCTCTAAGAACTTAGCATGATTATTTTGTCTAGTTTTTCTTGTCAAAGTAATATTATTGATATTGGTTTGTTTTATCATAAGCATAATTCTTTCGACATTTGTGGATAAAACATATAAACATTTTGACATTATTAGTTGCTTAATCACTTGTTCTTTAAATATAATGATTTACAGATTAAGCACGTTTTGATGTTATTATGGTTTAGATTATAGTTTAGATCATGATTTATGATTTCATTTGATTGTTTTGATTTTTATTTGGACTTTCATGATTGTCATGATTTTCATGGTTCTCATGACTTGTTTTCATGTGAAAATATTTTTCATGATTCTCATGTTTTTTATTCTTTTGATTTTATAGATCTATACATATTGTTTTTATTGAGACACAATTTTCATAATAATATATCTATGTATGTGCTCAATTAATCACGATTTATGTTTAATGATTTGTGAACTTTTGATCAAACATTTGAATTTTTTTTATTTTTTTATTTTTTATTTTTGAATATTAGATTTTCATTTTGGAATATTTTTTTATTTAAGATCCTTGTAACACTTTGTCTTAATGATATATATGTAAGTGTTCACTTGGTATCTTTTGTATGTGAGTTGATATTAGCATATTTCTATATATATGTTTTACTTATATATAACCGCCTTGTATTTCTTGATATATGTTTTAGGCATTTTGATAGGGGGAGCTTTTTCCTATAATTGTTTTATACTCACACATGCTTATTTATAGGGGGAGCTTAACACTCTCTTTCTCTCTTGTTATTTTCCCTGTTTTGATGTTGACAAAGGGGAAGAAACAAGTCAATTGTGAGTATATCATTCTATTAGTTTTATGCATGAGGATTATAATTTATATATTCATTTGGTATCATGCATATTTTATATCTCTTTGTGTAGATTGTTTGTCATCATCAAAAGGGGGGAAATTGTTAGCTCTCATGTTTATGAGAATACTTCTAATCTAGTTTTCATGATTAACAAACAATTCTTAATAACATTTATCGAGTGTTTATATTTGCTTGTTAGATATTCTACACAAAGATCCTCAGTCGGACGTTAGATGGACTTGTACTTTCACGATCACATTCAAAGGAGGTTAGAAGGAAATCAGAATGAAGCCTCGCATTCAAGTCAAGACAAGATCAAGCTTCATCCACAACCAAGACGAGCTTTATTGAAGATCAAATTGCTTGGGTATAGTGTTTTAAGTTTATACTTTGTGTGTTTATACTTAGAGCTCAAAATTCATACACACACATTTGTTTTGATTTATCGTTTATTTTGATTTATCGCCATTTTAGATTATAGACTTAACAACATTATTTTATATCTTTCTTCAAATCTATAAATCTATTTTAAAGTGTTTCGAAACTTGTTTGAAAGAAATTCGTCAAAATCAAGTTTTAACAAGTTCGTATGGTTTACCGATTTGCAAAATAATGTGTTATGTATTAATGACTAAATATAACTGTTGTATATCTTTCATAAAGTCTATTAATCCATTTAAAAGAAGTTTCAAACTTGTTTGAGATCATTTTGTCAAAATCAAGTGTTTTAAATTAATTCGTATGTTGACCGACTTTACAAAATGGCGAGTTTTCAAAAACGGAGTACGCGTTTTAAAATTTTTCTTCTTTAACATGTTTAATTTTATATATACAAACCTTTACCCAAGTTTTACTAATTTTGGTGTTGTTTTGTTATTTTCAATTGAATTTACAAAAATAGGTTTTCAGTAATTTTTCAGAATCTGGAATATCTGTTTTAAAATAATGAGTTTTCACAAATAAGAATTAGTATTTCAAAAATTCTTTCTCTAACAAGTTTATCTACATGTTTAGAAACTTCTTTTAAAATTTCATGGTTTTTGGAGTTGATTTGCTATTTTTAATTGATTTTATAAAGTCAACTACGCATATTTTTAGGTTTTAGATTCTGTAAACAGTGTCGGTGAACAGTGCGGTCGGCCGAAAACTGTTTATCAGTCGACCGAATAGTAATCCGTTGCAATAATAGCTAGTTTTTCTAGATTTCCAGTTTTGATGTTTTTCTTGGGTTGTGGGCTATTGTTTTGAGTAACTATAAATACCCTTCAGCCCTCAACACTTCTATGAATTAAGAAACTTTTAAAACAAGTTTTACAAGAATTTTAGTTTGTTTAAGCATGTTTTTACAAGAGTTTATGTGAAGATGTTTTCACAAGAGGAAAGAGATCATCCATTTCGTGTTTGGGCTTCAATTTCAATCTCTCTTACTCTTGTTTTACAGAGAAGTTTTCTCTAAACTCAATTTCTAGCTTCATATATTTATTTGTTGATTATTCATTTTATTAAGCTAGATTTCGTATTGAGTTTAATTTTCATTATTGCTCATTGTTCACACACAACTCACTTGAGCTTTTAGTATTCTCACATATTGTATAATAGAGTTGTGAGGTTGTAGCATTGAGTATGAGCTTAATTGAGTTCTCATCTTGTTAGAGAACAAAACTCTTTATAATTGTGCTTAATCATTATGAGATCACATTGTAATACACAAGGACACTTAGAAAAGTGGTTGGTGAGAGACATGGTCAATTCTAAGAGGAGTGGCATCGGTGGTGAAGCCTAGGGAGAGGTGATAAATCCGAGCACTTGAGGAAGGTGACACGTGAGAGACCAACACTTAGAGGGCGTATTGTGTGATTACAAATGTTTGAGTTGTAAACGTTTGTCGGTGAATGTTAAAAACCAATTGTGTAGTTTTTATGATTGATAGTAGAGATTCTCCTCGAATGTGAGGAGCAGAGACGTAGGTCGAGGGTGACCGAACTCCGTGATCATTTGTTTTGTGTTTGTGTTTGTTATTGGTGCATTTTCTCTTGCGTTCATCTTATATCGCCTATTGTGCTCATTGTTTATATTGTCTCACGTTTATATCACCATATTTTTAATTACACATCCTTGCACATAACTCATTGTATATCATATTGTTAGGATATTATTTGTAAAGTTTTAATTTGGCATTAATATCGGATTAGATTAGCAAATATCCTATTCAACCCCCCTCCCCCGTAGGGTAATTTCATTTATGTTGTGAGACAGGATCTCCTAAATTTTTGGGTAAAGAAATGCCGAGTCATAAGGAGTGGCTACATGTTTGCAATCATAATGGGTAAATTTTCTGAGCATTTTCTCAACTGAGTGTTGTAGAGATAAAGATATGCCTTTATCACTTCTAGAATTTTTTATTCCTAATATCATGTTGCTACTTCTAAATCTTTCATATCAATTTTGTTTGATAGGTAATTTTTGAAATCATTTATTACTTCTAGAGAGGTTCAAAAAATCAACATATCAGGAAGGGTCATCGCTTCGGGATCAGAGGAGGACAAGGAGGACCACCCCATCCCAGGAGACTCCTCCCTATCCAGAGTTTTGGTCTCTTGAAGACTAAGGCGACACCGAAGCTTCTCGAGATCTCCAGTCGCGAGATCACTAAGGGCCATCGGCTCCAACACATTATTGTGACGCCCTTGGGTTCACACAAGGCTGCAGTCCAAGGTAAAACCAGAGATGTCAAACCTGCCATGCACCCACACTATGCATAAACATGTTTCACCAATCGTAGTAATATCCTCTAGTAGAACCAAATAGAAGTGTAGGTACAAACAGGCAAAATAAAGGGAATAAATGTAATAGACATGATATAGAAGAGATATCTCATAAATAAAAAGAATCATGTCTTAACTATAATACATCTGATATCTGAATAATGAAAATATCTCAACATGAATCAACTAAGAATCGTACTAAGGCACACTAACTTTACAATATGAATATGAAACTCTAATGTCTGGATAAAACTCAAAACTATAGTGGAGTCTCTACAAGTAAAAATATGCGATAGTGACTATGCCAGAATTCCGTCACCCTACGGCTCTTCGGAACTCTGAGCTACCTGAAAGGGTATTTTTAAAAGAAAAAAATAACAATAAGAGTGTCAGAGCTCTACAACAAGATTACCTCCATCCGCCCCTAGGGAAAGGGCTACTAGATGGAGTGAAGGCTCTATCTATTAAGCATAGTCTACCTAGATTCATTTTCCTCATATTTAAGTAGGATTAACATTTAGAAACCTACAACACGAGACGTAGTACGTCGAGCGAAATAATCCAAACAAGGAAACTCTCATGTATATACCATAAGTCTCAAATTGTAGATATCTAAACATTAATACCGAACTAAGAAAAGACAATCTAATGAAACCAATAGTTAGAAATTCATAACACGAGACTGGTACGTCGAGCGAAATAATCCAAATAAGGAAACCCTCATGTATATACCATATATCTCAAGTTGTGAATCTCTAATCATTGATCCCAACTAAAAAGTAAAAAGAGAGTAAAATAAATAAGATATCACATCGCATTTATAATATCTTCCACAATCACTGGAGAGATAGAATAAAAATACCAACACATAATTTTGTATACTTTTAAAAATAACATATCTCAGTTATATAGTTCAATGATAGGTCGTATTCATAATCAGCATCTGTCATACTTAGGCTATCAAGTAATTGTCTCAGTGCAACGGACTATCCTATAGGTATCCTGAACTGTGTATACGGATCATTAGTCTTATCGCAATCTCAGTGCATAACATGAGTGCGGGACGGACTACCAAATAGGCATCCTAGAAATACGGACGAGCCTCATTGCACCCTAGTGCGGGACGGACGGCTAGATCAAGCCTCCTAAAATCCAACTCAATGACATGTACATGTGGAATATTGACGCACTACCTCATGTAGTACTGAACTGAGCTTGTCAACGATATCCACCTCATGTATAAACTGTGTATATCTGGTGTGTCGACGCACTATCCCATATAGTACTAAGTTGTGCTCATCAACGACATCCAACATGTATATGAACTATATCTAATTCAAATATGATCAAAACAAAATTCATCATAATCCCCTTGGGATTCTTAAATGTATAACATAATATATTTATGACTATACGTATAACATCAAGCGGCTCAAAACTCCGTGAACGCACCTCAAAACGGCGTAACACAGCTCCACAAAACGAGCAGGAAAAATAGACGTGATATCTGTTAGTAAAATAAGCATATCTTTCTCTAAGAAAAATATTTTTTACAAATGGTTTCCTGTTTTGAAAACTAGATTCACACTTCTTTCAAATGACATAAGTTTGGTTCAGTTTGGAGTTCATTTGTTATCCCAAATCTCTAGTTAAACATTATATATGTGCAGCCGTTTTTCTGCAGGACATGTTGTTAGTAAAAATAACATATCTTTCTCTATACAAATTCTTTTTAAGAATGATTTTCTGTTTTAGAAACTAGATACATATATATTTCATATAAAACTAGTTTGGTTAAATTTGGACTTTTTTTGCTATCTTAAACTCTTAATTAAAGATTATATAAGTGCTGCAGTTTTCTGCAGAAAAACATATATCTAGTACATCACTTAAATTTCTCATATATGAATAAAATTATGAAAAACCCTAATGATCATGATCATGATACTATCATAAATAGAAAGAAAAGATTTTTAATCTAGCATTTGTTTTAAGGTTTACTATCAAAAATCTTACTTTTAACACCTCAGGTTAAGATTAAAGCATGAAAGCACATATTCAACATCATATTAATCATCTACACTAGTTATTTAACTATGATGATAGGTTTAGATGAAGATAATCTTGCCTTAATCTCATGTGCAAGCCTTTGAAATAAACAGCAAGCAATCCATGAGCACAATCCACCCATTCTCCATCGTCACACGTCGATGATCTCGCCCTTTTGTCGATATTTGCTTCACAAAGCTCTCAAAACTCATAAGAATAAGATCTAGGATTTTTGAGGGGAGAGGGTGGCTGCTAGGGTTCATAGATATGATAAAAAAAGAGAATTTTTATAAAAAAACATAAGTATTTATAGAGACAAACCCGAAACAAACATGTTTGATCCGAACCAGGAAACCTAGTCTGACTAGGAAAATAACCTTCGGTATTTTAGTAATAACTTTTGCGTCTAACCTCAGAATGATGTGATATAAGATTTGTTGGAAAGATATTGAAAATAACTACAACTTTGGTATTTTGAGTTTTCCCAGATTCTATGTACATCATTATATAAAATCTATAAACTCTTAACTGGTCATTTTTTCCAGATTTTTTCTCGTGCATGTTTTGTGTATTTGCACTCATATATTCATATATATGTGTCGGATTGATCTCAAATCAATTCCTATCATAATCAAATATCAATAAACGTTATTTATCATAATATAACATATTTATTATTATATCTCACAACATTCAGTATTACGGGGTTTTACATTCTTCCCCCCTTAAAAGAATTTCATCCCCGAAATTCCGCATTCGTATCTTAGAGATTAATAATGCTAGAAAAGCACGTTGAGGGAATAATCCAAACAAGAAAAAACCCTTACATACACATCTCGTATCATTAGTCTTCAGATATGAACATAGCAATATCTACATTTAACAATCTAAGATGTCAATATTTCCACTTAACCCCTAACTAAACGGAACTAGTACGTCGGGCGAACAATCCAAACAAGAAACCTCCCATATATATACCATGTGTTCCGAATGATTAGAAGTTAAGTGTCAATACCTCCATTCTAGTGATAAATGTAAATATAACCATACAAATAATCACATACATAAATCAATCCACCTTCTCAATAGGTGCAGGTAGTCGCGATGCATAACATCTTCACGCTCCCGAGAATCATCCTCAATTTCTATACTTAATAGTCTAAAATGCAAATACCCCCACTTAACCCCTAACTAAATGGGACAAGTACATCGAGCGAAAAATCCAAATAAGGAACCCTTCATATATATACCATATGTTCCGAGTACTTAGGAGTTAAGTGTTAATACCATCATTTTAGCGTTAAGTATAAACACTACCATACAGGTGTTCGAGCGGGAAATTGTGTTATTCTTCATTGATGATTCTGTTACAACTTTGACAACAACTCTATGCGTTTACAAAGAGATCCGGTCTTTTTATAAGATCCGGCTTACAACAAAATCAAAATAAAGAATTAAAGATTACAACTTTCCTTGAACAAATCACGAGTTTCCTGTTTTACGGTCCCTCGCTTTGTGGGGTTCTTCGCCTGTGCCGGGGTTGAGTACCGTGGACCACCGCGCAATCTCGATCTGAACAGATCTACGTGGTATAACGGGTACTATCCCACCAAGGAGATAGTAGCCGAGAGGGATCGTTTCACCAAGGAAACGCTCGCTCTAATCTCGGGATCTAAGAGCCAAGCTTAGATCCGGAGTAGTATCACGTAGATCTGGTTGTCCAAGTCTTCAAGCCTTCACAATCCGAGTTGAGGTCGCAATCCGGCAGAGTTTCGGCTCTTCAGAAGTTTCAGAAAAAGTCCTCCCAAATGAACGAGTGCCAGGCCTATTTATAGGCACTCAAAACTGTGCCTTTGGCACAGAACTGTGCCTAGCCACCTCTGGGTGGCTCGGCCATAGCCGAGCCACCCAGGGGTGGCTCGGCCTTGGCCGAGCCACCTTAGGGTGGTTCGGTTCGGGCCGGGGTCCCCCAGGTACGCTGGTTTCGTCGTTTTCCGGTGTTTCCGGTTCTCCATCGTTCGGGTTTGATTCGGTTTCTGGAATTGGCTCATTGACTTGATTCCAAATATGGCAGTTAATCCGCTTCTGAGTCCGAGTCCGGGATTGGTCTTGATTCGATCGTTATATCACCGAGTTCGTTCTTGTTTAGATGACTCGGTGATTCCCCAAAACGTTGGTTCGATTCCACGTACGTACGTGTTCCATTGTTCGTGTGCCTTGTCGCCTCGACCTTTCGTTGATTCGTTCAGGTCTTGATTCGATTCCCCGAATCTTCATTTGGCAGTAGCTCCGCTTCGGTGTTTGAGTTCAAGTCCGTTTTGTTGTTGGACGACTCGTTAACTTTCCGAACCGTTGGTTTGGTCCCGCACGCGAACGTATTCCGTTGCTTGCGTGCTTCGTCGCCTCGTCGCTCGAATGTCCGTTGTTTTGTCGAATCATCGTGCTGAGCTAAGCTAAGGGACCTATAGGCAGTTTTATACGCCTACAACAGGTAGCCACAAAATCATAAACAAGTCATACTAAATTTAATTTACCTG
The DNA here is from genome assembly GCA_022839385.1 of Asparagus kiusianus. Taxonomy (NCBI): domain Eukaryota; kingdom Viridiplantae; phylum Streptophyta; class Magnoliopsida; order Asparagales; family Asparagaceae; genus Asparagus; species Asparagus kiusianus. Next base: position 66,128 of record BQKN01066532.1, read on the forward strand.
CTTAAACAAGGGTGGGTAGTCGTGACGTATATCCTCTTCGCGTTCCCAAGAAGCCTCCTCAGCTTCTCTCCGATTCCACTGAACTTTAACTAAAGGTATCACATTGTTTCTCAACTTCTTGTCCTCCTTGGCAAGAATACATACAAGAATCTCAATAATAGTTAGATCCTCCTGAATCTCGATCTCTGGTGCGTCTAATACTCGTTGCTCCTCCTCATCGCGTAGGTGCTTCTTAAGCATCGAAACATGAAAAACATTGTGTATGCTCGACATGGATGCTGGTAGCTCTAGTCGATATGAAACAGCTCCAATGCACTCAATAATCAGGAATGGTCCAATATACCTCGGGGTAAGTTTTACTCGTCTGCCAAAACGCTGAACTCCCTTCATTGGTGATATTTTCAATAACACATAGTCCCCAATTTGGAACTCTAATGATCGTTACCTATGATCTACATAACTCTTCTGATGACTCTACGCTGCAAGAATGCGCTCTTGAATGATTGCTACCTTCTCCGTAGTTTGCCTCACAAGCTCTGGTCCAAGCAATAGGCTGTCCTCTGGTTCTGCCCAACAAATAGATGATCTACAAGGCCTCCCGTACAATGCTTCGTACGGTGCCATCCCAATAGTCGCTTGGTAGCTATTATTAAAAGCGAATTCGATTAATGGGATGTGGTCCTCCCAGCTATCCTAGAAATCAATGACACATGCCCACAACATGTCCTCCAATATTTGGTTCACTCTCTCCGTCTGCCCATCCGTCTGCGGGTGAAACACACTAGAATAAGATAATCTGCTGCCGAAAGAGTTCTGGAAGCTTCTCCAAAAATATAAAGTAAAAACCGAGCCTCGATCTGACACAATCGTCTCTGGAACTCCATGTAATCTCATGATCTCCTGAATAAATATCTATGCATACATCTCTGCTGTGTATGTCATCTTTACTGGTATGAAATGTGCTGACTTTGTCAGCCGATCTACTACCACCCAAACTGAATCACTCCCTTTCTTCGATCTCGGCAATCCTACAATGAAGTCCATAGAAATATCTGTTCACTTCCACTCCAGAATGGGTAAAGGCTGTAGGATTCCTGCCGGTCTCTGATGTTCTGCCTTCACTTGCTGGCAGGTAAAGCACTTAGCTACATATTCTGCAATCTCTCTACGGCATATCAAAAATGTCTCTTTAGATCCTTGTACATCTTTGTTGTGCCTGGATACACTGTATACCTGGTACGATATGCTTCGTCGAATAAATCCTTTTTCAGCTGAGCATTAGCTGGTATTACTAATCGGTCCTTCATCCGAAGTCCTCCATCTGCTCCAACGGTCCAATCAGCCTCTGACTCTTTGGAAATCTCTCCCTTCCGGGCTTGAATCCAAGAGTCATCCAACTGAGCTCTGACCACTCTATCACTCTAAGATGACTGTACGGATAAAGCTCCCCAAAATGCGCTGCTCCTGCCAATCTCCGATCTAAAGTCGAACAGGATAAGTGTGTGGAGATCTCGATATAACGATCATCTCAAAGCTGCAATCCTGTGACGACGCTTCCTACTCAATGCGTCTGCTACGACATTCGCCTTCCCCGAGTGATACTGAATCACGAACTCATAATCCTTAATGAACTCAACCCATCGTTGCTGTCTCTGATTTAGTTCCTTCTGAGAGAAGAGGTACTTCAAGCTCTGATGATCTATGAATAGCTCAAACTGTACCACGTACAGGTAGTGTCTCCATGTCTTCAATGCAAAGACTACTCCTGCTAGCTCCAAGTCACGTGTGGGATAGTTCTGTTCATGCGTTCTCAATTGACGCGAAATGTATGCTAATACCCTCTGGGTCTGCATCAAAACACCTCCTAGACCCACTAACGACGTATCTGTGTAAACTACAAAGGTCTTATCACTGCTAGGAATGGTCAAAACTGACGGTGTAGTCAACTTAGTCTTCAAAGTCTCAAAGGCCTCCTGACACTCCGTGCTCCAAACAAAAGGTACACCATTTTTCGTAAGACGTGTAAGTGGTGTAGCTATTTTTGAGAAGTCCTGAATGAACTTACTATAATAGCCAACCAAACCTAAAAAGCTACGGATCTCGGTAACTATTGTCGGTTGCTCCCAATCAAGTACTGCCGTAACCTTAGCTGGATCCACTGCAATGCCCTCTCTGCTGATGAGTGCCCTAAAAATCTAACCTCGGTGTAACAACCGTAAATTTTTAATACGTATTTAAATAAACTTTACTAGTATTTAAAATATTAAACTTTATTTTATTAATAGTTTTTTCAATTTCTGGAATGTTATGAGTTTTTAAAAATAAATAAATAATAAAATATATAGTCTTCTATTTATTATTCATGCTAAATATTAATTTATGGTTTAATAATTTTTATATATAATCATTTGATGGCTAATATTATTAGTGACTTTGTTATTATTAATGTAAACCTGAGCTTAGTACATTAGTACATATGTAAATATATAAATATTTGGCTGTTAATTATTTATTAATATTGTTATATGGTTAATTATTATTATAAGGGTTATTTTTAAATATTATGAATAAGTAAATAAATAAATATTTTCCCATAATCTTCTTCCCCTTAATTTTCTCTCATTTGAATCCCTACCATAATCTCCCTAATCAATTTCCAATCAACCCCAAATCACTCCCCATGATTTTCTCCAGCCAAAATTAAGCCTTTTATTTTTTTCTCTCATTTCAAAATTCAAAAAAAAAGATACATAATTAAATTTTCTCTCTCTCCTCTTATTTTCCATCCCAGCCGTACCCCTCTCCACCTCCTTCATCTCCCCTCTCTCTTGTTTCTCTCTTCGACAGCACAACACCCAGCCGCCCCACCTCCATCACCGCCGTCCTTCACCGCCTGAGATCACCTCTCCCCTCCGCGGTCAACCCTATAGCGCTCAGCCGCCGCTAGTGCCCGCGTCCGCCCCGCCGCCGACTGCCAGCGCCGCTCCCCTTCCAGCCGCCCCGCCTGTGCCCTCTCCCCCGTCGCCTGCAGCCGTTGACCTGAGCAGCCGCCGATCAGAACTCTCCGACCCCTTCTTCTTCCTCAAGTCCCCCTGCAGCTCCACCAACTCGCCCCGACCCCCTTCGCCGGCCTCTCCTCTCCAAGCCGCCTCAGCCGTCGGCCTTTGCCGCCTGAACCGACCAGCACCCTGAGCCGCTGCCTTGGCCACCATCACTGCCTCCTCATCCACCACCTTCAGCCCTTCACCACAGCAGCCCCCTCTCCTCCGCCCTGAGAACAGTCCACCCCCGTCGTCCCCCTATCCTCCGACGACCAGCAACAACCCCGTCAGCCTCCCTGAGCTCCGCAGCTCACGCCGCTGTCCGACCCCCTACAGCAGCCCCCGAGCCGCATCGCCGCCTCACGCTCAAACCCCGAGCTTCCATCAATGCCACTGTGCCGTGCTCAGTCCCCGTCCGCCTCTTCGTCGCGCCGTGCCCACGCTCAGATCTGATCCGTGCTATCAACGTGGAAACGTTCGACGAATTCACCGAGGCAAGATCCCTCTTGCTCATCGTCTTGTCCATTTAATTTTTTTGATACGTTAAGAATTTATTAATTATATACGTTGATTTAACTATGCTAGATTATGTTATAATGTGATTATTTGCGTGAGTTGTTGATACTGTGTGATTATATTCTACGAAACGATGCTATAAGTGATGAATAGATATGTCAAAATAGTTTATGTTTAATTTCGTGATGTTTGGAATGAAAGAATGTAATTACAGAAATTTTTTAGAATGATTTATAATGAGGAAAATATTTTAAAAGGAATTATTTCGAGAAAATAACCTATTTTGGATAAGGTGTATTTTTGAATAATTGTTATGATTAAAAGAATTTTATTTTGAGAAAAAAAAATATTTTAGATTATTTTATAAAATATCATAGAAATCATTTATAAAATTAAAAAGTATTAATGTTCATAAATAATATATATTTTAAGAAGATTATTTTAGAATTTTTATAATGAGAGATAATTTTAAAGGAAATTATTCTTGGAATTAATAACTGAGTTTTGATTTTCGTGTGCAAAATATCTGTTAATAATAGTTAATCTTGCATTGTTAATAGTAGCTTTACTCTCGTATGTTTCTTGCATGTGATCACGATCCCTGTTCACACTTCATGATATTGACACTTAGCGTAACTTATATTTAATATTCCATGCTGAGAATCATGAGAAGTACATGACTATAGTGACCTGTATGACACGGTTAGGATTAGAACCTCGTGTGTAGTTGACCTGGAATTACGAGAATTAGGGTGAGATGTGAGCGGTTGTGATTGTTGATGTATATTCCAGGCTCGCACCAACGATATTCCTGTGTAGCATTGGGGTGGGTCTGAGGTGATATGATATTGTGATTATTGATTATTTCCAGGCTCGCACCAGTGATATTCCTGTGTAGCGCTGGCGTGGGTCTGAGGGGGGTAGTGAAAAGTTGTACGTAAATGATTTGGTGAACAATCGAGAATATGAACCTTGACTCTAGTGAGATGTGAACCAGTGAGTTGTGATAGGATAACTAGTTGTGTTCTTTTCATATAACTAGTTGTGTTCTTTTCATACATAGATTGTGGTTAATATTTAATTATCTACAATTTGAGACATATGGTATATACATGAGGGTTTCCTTGTTTGGATTATTTCGCTCGACGTACTACGTCTCTTGTTGTAGATTTTTAAATATTAATTCCGTCTATTGTATGATCTTGTTGCTTGGATGGTTTCTGATCGCTACCTGCATGATCTTGTTACTTGGTTGATTTTTGGATTCGTCTGATTATTAGTATTCCAGTTGCACGCCTCTATTGTTATTCTATCATCACATGTTCTATTTTTATTTCTGTTATCGCATTGACTACGCATATATTATCATTACTGTTATTGTATTTGTTCCTGCCTTGGGGGATCTTGCCGTGTGTTTCACACGCTGACGTACTCCTATTTTCTGGGTGTACGTCAGATTTAGGAGATGAGCAGCCTCAGTTCGGAATCGTACAGGAGCCAGAAGATTCTTAGCAGAGGTGTCTTGTAGAAGGAGTAGAAGGACCAACTGAAGCGTAGTGATTTTCTTCTGTAGTAGTAGTTGGATATTAAAACTATTTTATCGCACTTTTCTTTAGTTTGATGATAGATTTAGTTATTTTATTTCTTTTTATTATGGACTATGTATTTCTTATTTCCTAGTTGAACTGTTGTTGTAATAAGGGTACGTTTAACCCATATTTTATGTCTGGGATGATTTACCATTGATGATATGTCTATCTTTATTCTGGGTTGTCTTTATATTCTTGCTATGTGTGATCGGGGACCTGTGACTTCGTATTGTACTTATTTTTAGACGCTTAGCATATTGGATTGAGAAGAAAAGAAAAAAAAGCGTATATTTCTTCTCAATCTAATACGTCGCGGGCTTGTTCACGTTCCGATTCCCGGGTATTTTGGGAAGCGGGGCGTGACACTCGGATAGCCAAAACTCACACTTGCTGAATTTGGCATATAGCTGGTGCTCCCGTAAAGTCTGCAATGCTAATTAAAGGTGCTGCTCGTGCTCTGCCTCCGACCTCAAATAGATTAGAATGTCGTCGATGAATACTATCACGAACTTGTCCAAGTATGGACAGAAAACCCGATTCATCAAATCCATGAATACCACAGGTGTATTGGTTAGCCCAAATGGCATGATAAGAAATTCGAAGGACCCATAACGAGTTAGAAAGGCGGTATTGGGAATGTCCATCTCCCGAACTCGCAACTGATGATAGCCAGAACGAAGATCAATCTTTGAGAAGTGTTGTGCTCCCTACAGCTGGTCGAACAAGTCATTAATCCTCGGTAATGGATACCTGTTCCGGATAGTGACCTTGTTCAACTCCCAATAATATATACAAAGACGCATACTATCGTCCTTCTTCTTCATGAAAAGGACCGGCGCCCTACATGAAGAATGACTCCGGTGAATAAAACCCTGAGACAACAACTCGTCCAGCTGCGTCTGTAGCTCCCTCATATCAGCAAGTGTCATACGATAGGGAGCTTGAGATATCGGTGTTGTGCCTGGCTGTAACTCGATGCAGAACTCAACCTCTCTCACAGGAGGTAGCCCCGGTATGTCTTGAAAGACATCTTGAAAATCTGAGACAACCCTAGTCTCACACAAATCAGTACTCTGATCTCTTAGCATCACCTCCTCGATATAGGCTAGAAATAACTCCGCAAACTGGTTACCATGTGAGGTCGCTACGATCAACTCAGACCCATCGAATGCTCGCAAATTGACTGTTTTCGCAAAACAGTCAATGCTAACATGGTAGGATGATAACCAATCCATACCAAGAATGACGTTAAAATACGACATTCGCAAGACGATCAATTCTATGATAAACTTGGACTCATCTAAGCTAATGACACATCTTCTACAGATGTTCTCTAATAGGGATACCTCCCCTAAGGGAGTAGAGACGGACAACGGAACATCTAAAGGATGTGCGACTAACTGGAGCCTATCCATGAAGGCATGAGATATAAAAGAATGGAAAGCTCCGGAATCGAACATGATCCGAGCTAGAAAAGAGTTTACTAAGAAAGTACCTTCTACTATAGCTCCGCTCGCACCGTGATCACGCGGTACAACTGCATAGACTCTGCCAGTAGCTGGCGACTGCTGAACTGATGATGGTGGAATATACGGGACTACCTGTCCCTCAGGAATCTCCTGAATCGCGCAAATCTGGCTTACTGGCCCCTCAATCCTAGGAACAACTGGCTGTGCCTCAATCCTCTACTGCGGCTGTTGGCCGTAACCACAACCCTGCTCATGATGCTGACCCTGATCACGGTTCTGCTACTGACCGTATCCTTGATTCTACTGCTGGCCCTGACCTCTGCCCTATTGGCCTCCTGCTGGCACACTGCGACAATCCTTGGCCTTATGCCCGATCTTGTTGCAGTTATAGCATGCACCCTGAATCTTGCGCTACGGTGCTGCTCTCGAGTCATGTTGTGCTCCCTTCTTGAACTTGCCCTACTGATGGTGATGAAAGTCCTTACCCCGCTACTGGGGTCCTCCTAGTCCGGCAAAATGTCTCTTGCCCTTACCCTTGTCATTTTGCTATCCAGACTTGTTGTTACCCTCCTTGTTCTTTGGAACATCGCAGTCTCTATCTCCTGCGATATAGCTGCATCTACGACCTCTCGGACTGAACGGAATCTTCTGGAAACTAGGTAACGGTGAAGACTTGGGCGAAGTCCCATAAGAAACATCTGCGCATGGTGCTCTCCTGACTCTCACATGCCCATGAAACGTAGAAGACTCATAAATCGGCTCTCATAGTCAGTCACAGACATATCTTCCTGCTCTAGCTTAGACAACTCTAGCTCTTTACCGGCCCGTGCCGTGGAAGAAATGTACTGCTCATCAAAGAAATACACGAAATCCTCCCAAGTGAGGGCTATCCGATGATCCAGAGTGAACTGAAGCCTATACCATCCTCCTGCATCACCCTTCAGGCTAAAAGCTGTCAGCCTCTACTTCTGCACTGAGTCGACGTTAAGTAAATCTAAAAGTGTTTCCGACATATTTCCTCCATTTATAGCTTGTAACTGAATCCGATGTGCCCTAAATTTTTTGTGCTCCCAACTTCTAATATCTTCCTCAATCTTACCTAGCCAAACTTTCTATTCTGCGACTCTATTAATAGCTGGATGTGGCGATGGTGAGACCTTCGGTATTACCTCTTCAATAGGTACGGCTGGTACAACTAGTGGTGGAACTTCAGAGAGTAAAAAATTTGGCTTGTTACTCACTCCTCGAGTGTTTCTAGTCCCTGCTTCTGTAATCGGTATTACCAAGTCGATCAGATACTTTGGAGCTTACTGCAGCTCGGGCTCTACTTGCCCAGCTCTCCGGGTACAAGCTTTACCTCGACCACGTCCTCGTTCCAATATTTATAATACCAAGAGGAGAGCTTATTTGACACAGTAAGTGAGATCCCAATCATAAATAATATAACATATACCAATAGGAAAAATCGTATCACTTATCATTCATGCATTTACTTTTCAATCAAAGTAAGGTAGTTGTCACCAAAAAAATTTTGTAAATTTTCGAATATACGTATATAACGTCCTCACTCATTCTAGGAATTCTTAGCGGACTCTATACATGATTCCTAGGAAACTCTATACTAGCTTCATGACTCGACACAGGATGATCCTAAGGATACTAGAACTAGAGCTTTGATACCAACTGTGACGCCCCTGCGTTCACACAAGACTGCAGTCTAAGATGAAACCAGAGATATCAAACTTGTCATGCACCCACACTGTGCATAAACATGTTTTACCAATCATAGTAATATCCTCTAGTAGAACCAAATAGAAGTGCAGGTACAAACAGGTAAAATAAAGGGAATAAATGTAATAGACATGATATAGAAGAGATATCTCATAAATGAAAAGAATTATGTCTCAATTATAATAAATCTGATATATGAATAATAAAAATATCTCAACATGAATCAACTAAGAATCGTACTAAGACACACTGCCTTTACAATATGAATATGAAACTCTAATGTCTGGATAAAACTCAAAACTACAGTGGAGTCTCTACAAGTAAAAATACGCGACGGCGGCTATGCCAGAACTCCATCACCCTGCGGCTCTCCGAAACTCCGAGCTACCTGAAAGGGTATTTTTAAAAGAAAATGTCACGCCCCGGGTCCAAAACGTGATAATTTGGAGCGTGACTCGGTCGGCAATGCAACCATACGGTTACATTCACGCCTCTGGATCATCCTGTATACAGGTATATTGCTAAAAGAACTACTACATAGAGCATGTAACTAAAAAACATCAAAGGAACTAGATAGATAAAGAAAACTCTGAAAAGACAAGTTTCTCTTACATGTCCACAACTCTTCAAAGTAGGAAAGAGGAAAATATATCATAGTCTGGAGTATCACAAGTGATTACAAGAAAGACTCAATAGCTGAAGCTGAGAGAGTGAAGAGAGAGAAAGTGATCACTGTCGCTAGTCTTAATCTTTAAAGTACTCTTGGTCCTGCGAAGAAAGAACAATTCCCAAGTCTGGGGCATACAAACCTCAGGGGAGTCGGAAAACTCCCAGCAAGCATGAAAAATGAGGAAATTGTGCGCGTGTAAGAATAAGTGGTAGATATAAAGAAAAGATAAATTTCAAATTTTCAGTGATAAAAGAAAATGCTAATCTTATAAATCAAAATAAGATGAAAAACTCAATTAAAGATAATAAAGGAAATTTCTAAACATGGATATCAAACAAGATCTACCCTAAAGCATACATCTTATACCCTATACTAAAAGGAAGTAAGATTTAGAAACCCACAATATGAGAGATAAGTACGTCGAGGGAATAATCCAAACAAGGAAACCCTCGTATATACCATATATTCCAAATTTGTAAATCTCTAAATATTAACTCCCAAATTTCTATACACAACAATATCAATATACATTACTCATACTTCATCCAGGTTCATACTGTGCATGCCAAATCTATCACAAAGCATAAAAACACATTATTCTTATTTTACATGTTATTTGAATTAGAGAAGAATATTTTCATGTATATAAATCGGTTCCCCGTAAACCATCCCGGGAACACGGCTTCAAGTCAGGAATTGGCCCTTTGGCCCATGTATATATAACTCAGGATATCAGGAATGCGCATATGCCCGTTTATATATATGTTATATTCTCTGTCTAATTCCCCTTTATAAGCCCCATGTTTGTCGACATAATTTTTAAATGACGGTGCATGAAATGTTATGCACTAATCACATAGTTACCGTGGAACGACTTCTGTCAAACTATGAAAGATAACCGTGACCCAAAACATGTCCAAATCAAGATAGGTGCATCGTCTAGTCAATACTATAATAGTACTAGCCAAGGAAAAATCTCATATCGGGATATCGGTATCGAGAGCATAGTCATGTTGTGAAAACACGCTTATAAATCATATTTTTAACAGAAGTCGTCTTCATGCACCGTCTCTCCTATTGGATGAAAACTAGGTGATCACGCAACAAAACTCCATAAAATTCAAGCATATCATACACAATATCAAACAAGATAAGTACTATAGGTATAAAATTCAAGCCTTCAATTTTTTTATTAGATATCCAGGCCCTAGTCAAAACAACTTGTCAATCCATATCATGACCTGGCAACTGATCATAGAGAAGTTTTAAGCTGATATCCCATAATGACTAGTCCCAATTCCAATGTTATTTTACTGAAAAGACTTCAAATAACAAAGCACAAATTCAAAGAAGGTGAAAATACGAAAGAACTTGGAGCTTACTTATAAGGCATATATATATATATATATATATATATATATATATATATATATA
>BQKN01066532.1:85650-106535 GCA_022839385.1 Asparagus kiusianus
ACACACACACACACACACACACACACACACACACACACACACACACACATGAATTTATCTCTTCCCCTTCATCTCCCTCACATTTGAGCAGCAGCCACCCCCCTCTCTAAATCCCTAATTTTCGCAGACCATTTTTGGAGAAATTTCGTGAAGCAAAGATCTAGAGGAGGGCGGGATCTACAACTTTTGTGAAGGAGGATCGAGTTCCTCTCATGTTTGAGAGAACAAAACCCCATCTAAAGGAAAGTTCATCTCTTTCCAAACATATCCCCTTATATTTTCGTTTTTAATGGTTTAAACCCTAAAAATTTATGAATAGAACTTTCGATCTAATCATTAAACAATAAAAAGACATGATCTTGATGATTAGAAACTCTAAATATTTGATAATTGATGAATTGATTAGGGTATTAACCCTAATAAATCAAGTTAAACCTGATTAGTGATGTTTAGGGAAATTTGATCTCAAATCTACGTTTTTATTGATGAATACTTGTTTGGCTGGTTCCCACTTAAGAAAATGAAAGGTTTTGAATCATGTTTCACACCCCGTGTTATTAATTCACAAGCTTTTGAGAAAATTATTTAACCCTAGAAAACTAGCAATTTTTGTTTCAGCGTTCGGGTCGATCGACTGACCATCATTGATTAGTCGACCGATCGGTTATTCAGAACTCTATGTTTTCTCTCTGGTCGGTCGATTGATAAGGTATCAGTCGACTGATCGAGACCTATTACTTTGTATGTTCTCTGGTCGGTCAACCAATATATCAGCAGTCGATCTATCGAGATTTGTTGTTTGTGCATGTTTGTGCATGTCGCCGCACGATCGACCGATAGGATATCAGTCGATCGATCGAATGTCAGTCGATTGATCCCCAAGGGCAGTTGACTGATCTGGTTCTGTTCTGCATATGTTGTTCTTCCACACACGTTTGGTCGCAAACACGAAGTACGAGCCGAACGTTGATACACGTGTGTGACCATGAGAGTGCACGTATTGGGTTTGAGTACGCACGTGCCTTTGGGAGTGCGTAGTCTAATGTTTTATGTTTGTCGTGATAGGAAGTGACGATTGTTTTGGTTTACAATGGTTTTGGATACTTGAGTGTGTTAGTCCGTGCACCGCATAAGAACGAGGGCGACTACACTCTGAGTACTTTAGTCCGTGTACCGTAGGAGATTACAGGTGACTACACTCCATGATGCATTTTTGTTTAGGTGGTTGAGTGTGCTTGTCCGTGCACTACATGATATTGCAGGCGACAGCAGTCCGAGTGCGTTAGTTCGTGAGCTGCATGATACTGCAAACGACTACACTCTACATCTTTGGGACGCCTAGGACTCAGGCAAGTATTGTTTGTGGACGTAGTCCAATATTATGACATTCATATGTGACAGTACACACTTTTGACAAGGATTCCAGAGGATCGTATATTTGTTTCCGTGCTACCTACTCGAGGGTAGTGTGAGATACTGTGATTGACACATATGACATGTCCTGGATGAGGTGTTGATGATGTATTTTTGTATTACTTATTCATAGGTTTTGGAGTTTACATTTAGTGATTCGCAATTTGAAGTACATGGTATATATATGAGTGTTTTCTTGTTTGGATTATTCGCTCGATGTACTCATCTCATGTTGTGGATTTCTAAATCTTAACTCCTCTTAGTAAAGGATATATGATATATATAACTAAGTATGATAGGTGTAGTATTTTATACGTTTCACCCCTTCCCCCTGGGGGCGGTGGAGATCAAGTAGCGCTCCGACGCTCATTGTTTCCATCTTTTCAGACAACAGGTCAGAGATTCGGAGAGTCATAAGTTGACAGAGACTCAATATAGTTTACCGTTATTTATATGTAGCTAGTTAGTGCTCCACATTAGACTATATATGATTTTAAATCTTTTAGGGATGTATTTCATTTTGGAGGCTGAGTGTCTATGTACTGTTCAGTTGACTCTTATATGTTAGAGACTCATTGTTCTTATTTTAGTTTATCAGATATATTCTCTTTTCTCTATTGGGACATAATTGTAGTTACTATTGGATATCTCTTCTTTACATGGTGTTCTTTAAGATCTCATCTTTGTTATATCTGCTTGTACCCTCACTTCTTTGCATAGACATCTGCTAGAGTGATATCAATGGTGACAGTGAAACATGTTTATGCATAGTGTTGGGTGCATGGCAGGTTTGACATCTCTAGGTTCACCTTAGACTGCAGTCATGTGTGAAACTAGAGGCGTCACAATTAATTTCTGATTAATTACTAAGAATCTATTTGTATTACTATCTAGAGCATATCCAATAAAGATAGCATCTATAGTCTTGAGTTGAGCTTTCTTTCTTTTAAATTTAGGTATACTAACTTTGGCTAAATATCCTCATACTTTTAGATGATTAAGTCTAGAAGTTCTCTTTTTCTATAATTCAGAGGGAGTTTTATCTGATTTCTTATGAGGTACCCTATTAAGTATATAACATGTAGTTAGCAAAGCTTTACTCCAAAGATTTTTAGGTGCTCCTGAGTTAATTTATAAAGCATTAACCATGTTTATCAGGGTTCTATTTTTTCGTTCATCAATACCAATAGATTAAGGTGAGTAAGGGCAGTCACTTCATGTATTATACCATGCTCTTCACAAAAATAAGTTATTTTATTTGAATTGTACTCTCCTCCTCGATCAGATCTTATTATCTTAATATGTCTATCTAGTTGGTTTTCAACCTCAGCTTTATAAACTTTAAATCTATCTAGAACCTCATCTTTAGTCTTAAGGAGATAAATGTAACAATACCTAAAGTGATCATCAATGAAGGTCACAAATATTTTCTGCCACATGTAGTTTGAGTCCTATTAGAATCACATACATCAATGTGAATTAGTTCTAAAAAATCATTATATCTGTATTCTATATATTTAAAAGGTTTTCTAGTTTGTTTAGCTTGTACACATATTTCACACTTATTGTTAGTGTTTATGTTTGATTTAGAAATTAAACCCAAGTTACTCATTTTCTTAATAATACATAGGTTTACATGACCTAGTCTATTATGCCAAATATCACAAGACTCAGTATTCAAGATAATAGAAGAAGATGAAGAAACATCACTAAAAGATAATTGAGGAATAACATTCAACTTAAACAAACCATCTTTTACAAAACCTTTTCCAATGAAAACATTATTTTTGGTGATTACGACTTTATTTGATTCTAAGAAAATGTTAAAGCCTAACCTAACTAGCAAAGATCCACTAACAAAATTTCTCCTAATGGTTGGCACGAACAGGACATTATGAAGGGTAAGGATCTTTCCATATGTCCTCTTAAGGTCAACTTGTCATTTCCCTTTTATTTGTGCTGATCTATCATATCTTAAAGTCATACCTCTTCCACTTGATTCCTAAAAGTTATTCAACCGGAAGCGATCAGAACACACATGTACATTTGCTCCAGAGTCTAACCACCAATTAGAATAAGAGGTAAATTTGCATATAGGAGGTGTAGAATTAGACTTAAAGGAGAGATCAGAAGTTTTAGCCTCAATCATATTGGCTTGTGGCTTTGGTCCGCCATTCTCTTTATATGGCCTTTTGGGTCCAGTTTTTGCGGTAAAATGCATGATTTAGTTTGGTGTTCTCTTGACCACAAATGAGGTAGAAGTTCTTTCTATTGGAAATCCTAGGATTTTGACATTGTTGGTTTGTATTTCTATTATTATTATTTTTGTTCCTATAATTATTTTTGTTATGCTTCTTGAAATATTTATTATGATTTGGCTTGAAGTGATATTGATTTTTCTTAGGCTTATTTTCAGTTAAATTTACTTTGGCTTTATTCTCAATTTTTGGTTTAGTTCTGTTTCAATGTTCATCCTCAATTCTTATTGAGTGAATAGTCTGGATTAAGGTATTGTCTCTTTGTTTGTGTCTAAGCTCTCTACCAAAGTCAAACCAACTAGGATGGAGTTTATCAATAAGGCAAGTCACTTTATGATCATTAAAAAATATTGTACTCTTAGCTTGAATATATCTAATGAAATCCTAAAACTCATGAAGTTGTTCATTTATAGGCTTGTTATCTACCATTACAAATTTATTAAAATTTGAGGTGTTAACCTTTCATTTCCTGCATCATCAAGAACATATTCAGATTCTAGAGCGTCTCATAGTGCTTGGCGCCCTTTATTTCGCAATATATATCATAAAATTTATCATCAAGAGCACTCATGATTCTATGGTAGCAATTATAGTCAATATCTTCAGGTGTTATTGGTTTAGAACTGGGAGTTGCTGATTTAGATGTAGGGGTCTCAAGTGAGGTGTAACAGGAAAACTAGATGCAATTATTCCCTGAGATGTAGATCCTTCTATACCTGAGTGTAGACCTAGAGTAGTTAACGAGAATCTCATTTGGTTTTTTCATCTTTTAAAATTTAACTCTTTAAATTTTTCTGGTTTAGCACTTAAATTTTCATTCTTAGTGGACATTTTTATAAGATAAAAAACTAAGGTCTAATGAAAAATAAATAATCTATAGAGAATTATAATATATTAATGTCAATTCTAAAGTTGCTAACAAACTTTACAATCTTCATCATTTTTTTAAAAGATGTTAATAAAAGCAATAAACAAATATTATGTATCTAAAGTTTGTTAAGCAAACAGTAACTTTCACAAATGAACACTAAATTATACTACTGAACAGCAAAATGTGAATGAATAGTAATTATATGAATGAACACTTGAACAGTGCTTTCTGAAAATAAAAGAGTAAATTCGAACAAACAAATTTTTACGAATAAACAGTAACTTATTCAGATGAACAATAATTTCGAATAAACAAATTTTTACGAATAAACAGTATCCTCTAATAAACAGTAGTCTATTCCTTTATTAATAATAAGAGTACCCAAGAATCACTATTCATGCGACAATAATACTACAGTAATTTATAGCATTATTATGGCAGCATTTTCAAAGGAATGTCACTGTAGCATAGGCGAGATAGTGTAGCCCTATTTAAAAAAATACTGTAGCACTTTTAAAAATATATTTGTAACAAAGGTGTGATACTGTAGCATTTTTAAAAAATTACTGTAGTATTTAGGAAAAATGCCGTAGCATTAAAACTATACACTGTAGCATTTAAAAACAAGATTACTATAGCGATTAAAAAGCTTATGCCGTGCTTCGCATGGGGTGCACACTAGCTCGGTATGAAAGTAAAATTAAGCGGATGAACAATAAATCCGGATGGAAGCAATTTATGCTAATAAACAGTAATTTCAGAGAATAAACAATAAAGCCGTACGAACAATATTGTATACGAATGAATAGTAAATTCGGATAAAGCAAATTATGCTAATGAATAGTAATTCAAAAAGTAATTGTACAAATAAACAGTGATTTCTGCGAATAAAAAATCTACACGAATAAACAGTATTTTTTAAATTAACAGTGAATTCGAATAAAATATATTTATGAATGAACAGACATCACAATTATTGATGTCTATTAGAGAAAATGAAATAAATTTATGAATGATCAAATATCTCTTTAGATTGTTGGACTAGACATCACAACGGTTGATATTTAGGGCCTGTTTGTTTGTCTGAAAAAAGAAGGAAATCAAAGAATAGGAAACTTATTTCTTTAAAAAATTGTTTTATGGTTGTTTGGCTGGCTAAAAAAAGAAGGAAATCATATAATAGGAGATGAGATGAGTTGCCACCATATTATTGGATGATGTGAGTGCTTTTTTAAGAAAACTTGTTTTGAGATTGTTTGGTTGGTTAAAAAAATAAGGAAATAAATTATAAGAAAATAAATGAACAATTT
This sequence comes from Asparagus kiusianus, assembly GCA_022839385.1. Lineage (NCBI taxonomy): Eukaryota > Viridiplantae > Streptophyta > Magnoliopsida > Asparagales > Asparagaceae > Asparagus > Asparagus kiusianus. Next base: position 91,503 of record BQKN01066532.1, read on the forward strand.
TACCGGCCTCGGAGAAAGATTTGCAAACCACTGCCCCAAAGAGATATCTGCCGATCTCGTGCGATTAGCCAAGGTGAAATACTCCTTAGAGGTATGATCCCTTCTCTACCGGAGCCCTAACATGCACGACTACGTTGGAGATGAAGACCCTTGAGCAAGCAACCAGAAAAATGTACCAACTATTTTACAGAGGAAGAAGAAGAAGAGAAAGGAGGAGTTTCTAGTTTCTTGTATATTTCATCTCCTCACAGAGTCTCTTTTTACAAGGGAAAAAAGGACCCGTTATGAAGAAACAGAAAAAGATCTTTTAGCCTTATGAATTTCTCAAGTTCCTGAGAACGTGAGAAAGCTAACTAACTTTTAATAATTAATTAATTATTTATTTTAGTTTGTTACATCTTAGTATTTGAATTTGTTGTTATTTATCCAACAATTAGCTCTATATTTTAAAGTTGATTATTAATGTAATTCATATAATGTTTATGTTGATATATTAACCTGATGATACTGGTATTTTAATTGTTTATATTGACATTTCCTTGTTCTTCCTCATGTGATTTTGGTAGAGAAGCCCACTGTAGCATTTGTTGCCTTATGACCAAACTTTAGTGTAGTCATTTCTTTTTTCCCCCAGAATGATATATCGCATATTGCAAACGTCATACACTTGCACAACTTATATATCATGTTGGGGAAAAATAAATGCCTATACTAAAGTTTGGTCTTCAAGTAAAAGACCAAGACCAAGCCAACTTGGAAGCTTCCTAGTACTTTCCCCTGTACTAAAGTTTGGGAGTGGGTAAAGAGATATTATATGCTTATAAAATTCTCATGCCTTTCTTTCCTTTTCTTTTCCATAATATACAAGTAAAAAAGATAGGGCATTACACTTTCACCAACTTTTTTTAAAAACTAAGAGATGACTGGAGCAGCGAGCGTAATCATTTGATTATTGTATGATTTAGCTGGTGAGAATCATCAATCATCATTAGGGCATTGTAATCTCTATATTCTCTTTTTATTTGTTAGATTAGATTAGATAGATTGTACTTTTCATAAGTATGCTATCATTATAAATATTGATCAACAGACATTTAACAGTTGTATTAGCATCTTAAAAGAGGTTGAATCTATAACTTTTGCTATTATTTATAGTATTTTGAGAAAAACTTTATAAAGAGGAAGAAACAATTTTACAGATATTTGAATCTTTCTTTAATTATTATAGGTATTTCCTTTCTTTCTAGGTAGTTTCCAACAAAAAAGAGAGGAAAAAGACATCCACTCAACTCACTAGAAAAAAGGTATGACATGTCATCACATCTTGATTCTTGAATAAAGATATACTACATCTACAACAATAACTGTTTTTTTATTTAGTTATTAACGAGTTATCTCCTTTTTAAAGTTAAAATAGCGGCAACTGACAAGAGAAAAAAGATCCAACGGTCTCAATTATTACATAATGGTGCTTTAAACTAAAAAACTACTATTGGACCGGTGCGAAATCTACAGTTTACTAATTCAATGGTTCATAATCATTTGGTGCACCGCTAATCCAAAAATTGACATAATTGAATATTTATGTTGTTGTATTTGAAGAAATAAATCTTATCAGAACATCTCATCAAGATTTTCGAAACAATTCCGAGCAGTTAAAGTTTCTAAATTACATATTTATCTTAGTCGTGCATGAATCAGAACATCTCGCTAGCACGTATGATAAGATTTGTGTGGTTGACCTACTAATAATGTTGGTGTTTTGTTCTCACAATAATGTGAGTCCTTTTTTAGAAAGCCTATATTGGACTTTTAATAGTGTAACGGCCTGAACATGGTTGTTGACTTGTCCTTGCCATTACGGACCACCAAAAGCAACCGTCTGGTAACTGGGCCCCACCAAAACCATTTGTCAACCTCCGTCGGTTTGTTATCGCTCCTGTTTCTTTCTCTTCTCCGTGACCAAAACCGCAAAAAGAAAAAAAAAGATACAAAATAAAAAAAAATAAAAATTGAGAAAAATCCCAAAAGTCAAGAGAAAAAAAAGGAATACGAAGAGAATTAATTCTCTGATGATACCTTGCTTCGATCCCACGCAGAATAACCCTTATCTTCAAACTCTCTGAAAACAAAGGTACAGGATTCTCTCATTTCCTCTCTCTTTCCTTTTGCCTTTCTCACTGGCTTCTCTATATGTTTGAGTTTGGACCTCACTCTGTTCTCCGAATCTTTTGATCATTTTTAGGTATTATGGGAAAATCCCATGTGGGTTTCTCTCAAACTTCTCTCTTGTTTCTTCTAGGTACTATAAACCCCTTTTTGTCTCATTCTTTTGATTAATATATATTTCTAATAAGATAGGAGTTGTTGGGTTTAGAGAATTTGATGACCCGAAGAAGAAAAATGATTTCTTTCTATTTATGTTTTTAAATTTTGTAATGGGTAAGTGATCATGCTATTTCTTTTTCTTTATGGTTTTGTTTTAGAAAGAAAAGGAACTTTTTTTAAAGTTTAGTGTAATTTTTGATACATCGTTTCTAAAAAGATCATTTCTTCAGTTGTGCCTTTTATCAGATTCGGTGGATTTTGAAAAATATATATACAGGGCGAATTTAGAAGTTCTAACATCAAATTTGCTTTTTTTTTTTTTTTGGGTTTTTGCAGATGAAAGATGAATTGGGCTGTTTATAAAATCCCTGTAAAGCCCTCTTCTTGTTTGGTATTTTGCTTGTTTGTGGTTTAAACCTAGAAGCGAAATTTTATGGTCTCATTGGGGGTCATGGAAGAAAAACCATTTCCTGCATGGTCTTGGTCAGTTGAGCAATGCTTGAAGGAATACAATGTCAAGCTGGAGAAAGGTTTGAGCTCTTTTGATGTTGAGAAGCGAAGGGAGAGATACGGGTGGAACGAATTGAGAAAGGAGAAGGGGAAACCACTATGGTGTCTCATATTGGAGCAATTCGATGATGTACTTGTTAAAATTCTCCTTGTCGCTGCATTTATCTCATTCGTTCTTGCTTACCTTCAAGGAAATGAATCGGGTCATAACGGAAGTTTTGAGATTTATATAGAACCCTTTGTGATTGTGTCGATTCTTGTCCTTAACGCGATTGTGGGAGTTTGGCAGGAGACCAATGCTGAAAAGGCTCTAGAAGCCTTGAAGGAGATGCAGTGTGAATATGCTAAGGTTTGGAGGGATGGGTGTTATGTACCTGATCTTCCCGCTAGAGAGCTAGTACCTGGAGATATCGTTGAATTGAGAGTGGGAGATAAGGTTCCTGCTGATATGAGAGTAGCTTGTTTAAAAACTTCGACATTGAGAGTAGAACAGAGCTCGTTAACAGGCGAGAGCATGCCCGTTATCAAAGTTACCAGTCCAGTGTTTATGGACGATTGCGAGTTGCAAGCCAAAGAATGTATGCTCTTCTCAGGGACTACCATTGTCAATGGTATTTGTGTCGGTATAGTGAGCAATATTGGTATGGACACAGAGATAGGAAAAATCCAGACTCAAATACACGAAGCTTCATTAGAAGAACATGAAACTCCCTTGAAGAAGAAGCTGGATGAATTCGGTGAGAGGCTTACCACCGCAATTGGCATTGTTTGTCTTGTTGTTTGGGCTATCAACTACAGGAATTTCATTACATGGGAGTCAGCAAATGCATCTTTGTGGAATTTTCGGTTCTCTTTCGAAAAGTGCACGTATTATTTCAAGATAGCAGTTGCACTCGCAGTGGCAGCGATTCCCGAAGGTCTCCCTGCTGTTATTACAACTTGTTTAGCTTTGGGCACTAGGAAGATGGCGCATAAAAATGCAATTGTGAGGAAGCTCCCTAGTGTGGAGACTTTAGGGTGTACAACCGTAATTTGCTCAGATAAGACGGGCACTTTAACAACTAATCAGATGTCGGTTAACGAATTCTTTACGCTTGGAGGCAAGACGACTTCATCAAGAGTGTTTCATGTAGAAGGGACGACATATAACCCTAGGGATGGAGGGATCACTGATTGGAGCTATTACAACATGGATGCAAACTTGCAAGCTTTGGCAGAGATATGTGCAATATGCAATGATGCAGGGGTTTATTGCAATGAGCACCTCTTTAGGGCCACTGGGTTGCCTACAGAAGCAGCTCTAAAGGTTTGTTCCGCAAAATAGCTGCAAACTTCTTATATACATGATAGACAATCACAGATTCAAAGAGATATTCAGATGGTTTCGTGTAAGTGAAAAGTGTTTAGGACCATAAAGTTAATAGGTATGAATTAATAGGTATGAATAATATTCTTCAGTCAAAAATTCAAATGATAAATTTGATTTTTTATTTTTTTTATTTTTTTTTTGTTGCTTTATTCATTGCTTAGAGAAAAATATGTGTGTACTAAAATGTAAATAAGAATCATGAATTATGATCCGTCTACACCTACATTTGTTAGAAGACTGTTTGTAGATGTACTGTGATTATGGCTTGAATTCAGATTGTCTTTGAGTATTGACATCATAGAGCTTGAGTTTATAGGTCAAGGACATATTTCCTAGACAATTGGCTAATCTATGCATACTTATTGGGGGAAATGTAGTAGAGAATCGTGAAACTAATTTTACATGATGGACAAAAGCAGAAGAGAGAAATCGTATGATATGATTGGTGCATAAGCAAGATTTAACTGATTAAGGAGTTACCGAATAGATAGCGTGTAATATGTAGGTAGATGCACTTAAGCACTAACATTGGTTTTTATTATTTTTGTTATTAGTTCATCCCTAAACCCATAAATCCCAAGTTTTTCATGTTTGTTTTCTCGTCCAACAACTCTTTCTCCTCCTTGGAACTAGAAAATCCATATGGGCAATAATCTAGTCTTTAGAAGATAGGAGAAGTGTATGCAAAGTGGTTCTTTCTACAATATAATATATTTAAGGAGGAACCATCGATATTTTGAATTATTTTTACCTAACTTGGGAATCATATTTCCTGATGTATTTAAGTGTACTTCCTCATTTTACAGGTTTTGGTTGAGAAGATGGGAGTTCCTGACACTAAGATAAGGAACAAAATTGGCTATTTGATCGATCAGACCTCAGTGAAGTTAGGTGAGTAAATGAGCACTTCGTATTCTTATATATTGAACCCTGTTACTACCATCATTTAGGCATTGAACTATTTTTTTAATTCATAGGCTGTTGTGGATGGTGGATGAAGAGATCAAGAAGGATAGCCACCTTGGAATTTGATCGAGTTCGTAAATCAATGAGTGTAATTGTACGTGAACCAACTGGAAGCAATCGACTCCTTGTCAAGGTAAATCAATTTTTCTTTTTAGTTACTAGTATTTGTTGGAGAGAAATCAGGCCCAACCTAGAGTTAACAAAGAAGGAACCAATTTTAGTGTAGCTAGGAACCAATTTTAGTCCAACTAGGAACCAATTTTAACCCAAAAGTCATACCTGCTAGGTATGGCCTCAACTCCTATGTTAAACCTATGACTCTTTATTATCCTATCTAATGTGGGACTATACTCACACATGGATATCGCATTCGTTACATGGCTATTAAGCATCAGTAGGATCTTCCCCCACTTCCTTTGTGGGCTTTAACCTGACCATATCACTCTTACAGGCATCTGTGGGTTGACTTGGTCTAACTCGACCTAGTCATTCTCCCAATGGCTTCAGGCTTCACATTGAACGTCACTTCTTTTTTATACTTGGACTACAACCTTAGCCGTGAGGCCATTTGTTGGGGAGCAATCATGCCCAACTTAGAGCTAATGGGATAGGAAATATGACTCTTTCTTATCCTATCTGATGATCATACTCACACATGAATATCCAACAATATTCTAGTGCACGTGATGCGTGTATGTCACGAGACCTGCGAGAGCGTTGTAGTTGAATTGTTAAGGGAAGGGTGTTTTTTTGTATGTTTCCAAATTTTAGGACATTCCTGTTGATTTTTCCAGGCGTGAGGGCATTTCCGCTGATTTTCTTTAGTGTGAGGTCATTTTGTTTTTTTACCTCAAATACTGAGGGCTTTTCTGGATTTCTTAAGGTGAAACTCACACAAACTGGGGCGAGGCGGGGGTGGGGGTGGGGGGGGGGGTGCGATTTTCAAGTAATAGAATAAATAAGGTTTAACATCTTTACACTTGTTACCTTCATTTGTATGTTGAATCTAATCTATTCATTTCCAGGGCGCTGTTGAAAGCATTTTGGAGAGAAGTTCACGTGTCCAACTAGCAGATGGATCAATTTCACCTATTGATGAGCCATGCAGGCAGCTAATACTATTGAGATTACACGAGATGAGCTCAAAGGGCTTGCGATGCTTAGGGTTTGCATACAAAGATGACTTGGGGGAGTTCTCAGATTACTATGCTGAGTCTCATCCTTCTCACAAGAAGTTACTTGATCCAGCTAACTACTACGAGATAGAAAGCAATCTTGTTTTTGTCGGTGTTGTTGGTCTAAGAGTGAGTCTCCTGTTTTATTATATGGTTAATTGCATTGCACAGAGAGCCCCCCCGCCCCCTGGGTGCACACTTACATGTAGTATCAGTAATTTGAGCTTACTAGCCCTGCAATTTCATTGTTGCAGATAGACGCCTTGTGTTAATTTTTTTTACTCTTTTACCCTCAGATAGACATTAGTTTTACTCATGGGCAATATCTTCCAAAATTTCACCTAGGGTAAAAGAGTTGAAAAATTAAACACAGGGGCTCTAACCGCAACAATAAAACTATAGGCGTGGAATGTTCAAACCAATGATACTATGTACAAGTATCCCTTTATTATATTTTATTCATTATATTTTATTCCTATATCATCACTTCAAATTTCTAATTTTCTTTTTGTCATGTTTTTTAACTACTAGGACCCTCCTCGTGGTGAAGTCTATAAAGCAATTGACGATTGTAGGGAAGCAGGTATTAAAGTTATGGTGATAACTGGTGATAATAAGTCAACAGCAGAAGCAATTTGCCAGGAGATTGGCTTGTTATCTAGCTCAACAAATATAAATGATCATAGTTTTACTGGAAAAGAATTTATGACTCTTCCCGTTAGTCGGAGGATTGAGATTTTGTCAAAGCCTGGAGGTATTGTATTTTCTCGTGCTGAGCCGAGGCATAAGCAGGAAATTGTGCGACTTCTTAAGGAAATGGGTGAAATTGTTGCAATGACTGGAGATGGTGTCAATGATGCGCCTGCATTAAAACTAGCTGACATTGGAATTGCTATGGGTATCACTGGAACTGAGGTAAAATCTAGATCCTTTCTCCATTTCATGCTATGAAGTTACAGGGTTTATTGCAGATAGACACACCTTAGTATCGTTGTATTGCACTTACTACCATCTAGATTTATTTTCGCAGATACTCTTGTTACGCCTCTTGGCGCAGTGTAAACTCTAAGTCCCACTAAGTGCAACACTATAACTTCCCAGAAGGTCACCCATCCAGTATTAGTCTCGCCTAAGCATATGCTTAACCAGAGTTGTTTGGCTAATCAACCGCCAAAAATGGCTAACCATGATTACATTGGCTCCCTAGCTTTACTATTTTAACCCATCAATGTGTCCTCACACAACCAATTTGGGACTACTTGGTTCCCTAGGTTTACTATTTTAACCCATCAATGTGTTCTCACACAACCGATCAAGGACTACTTCTCAAACTCCCGAAGTGAAATTTTTGACTCTTACACAGAGGGGCCTATTTGTCAAAAGCAATTTTCTCTTTCTCTGAGGGTAAAATAGTTAAAAAATTTCAATCGGGGCTTATATCTGTAAAATAAAACTAAAGGGGTGGTAAGTTCAAAACAGAGATGTTGGGGATAAATATCAGATACGCTCTGACACCCGTTCTGTGGAATTTGCCCTACCGGATCTTGTGTTAAGCAATGAAAAAAAGAAATCACAACAAATCAAAATTACAAGAATAAGAATACCGAGTTTTAACGAGGTTCGGTAACTTGCCTACGTCCTCGGGAGCCACACAAATAATTTTCTTTATATTAAAAGAAGATTACAAAACTTGTAAAGAGTAGATCTCAAACTTGAGACCTCTCAAGAACCAACAGAAACTATCTATTGTTCCCAAAAAAGGGGCGCTGAGTTTTTCCAACTTGGAAATCTCCTCTCTCCTCAATAAATCTGCTACAGGAACTCAGGAATTTTTCTCTTAAAAATTCTCCGCTGAAGAGCTTTGATTAACGGCCTCCGCCTCTGGAGTTTAATGATCTGAAGAAAAATCGGGGGCAATTGCTCTCATGCTCAGGGTTTCCTTAAATAGGGAAACCCTAGCTAACAGCTGGATCCAGGCTGGATCCAACCGACGCAAGCGGAGAGAAAAGGGGAAGGCGAAACACGATTTCGCCTGCAAACTTCGAGTTCGCCTGCAGCGGGCCGCTCAAGCTCACCAACCCAACTCGAGCTCGCCTTCAATCCTCCAAGTCCGCCTACACGACTTCAGATCTCGCCTCGAGATTCGCCTGAAGCCTCGTCTTCGCCCGACTCCAAACTTCGCCTGTAGTCGTTCACGAGCTCGCCATCAGCTCCGACTTCAAGCTTCGATCTCGAGCTCGTCTGAGCTTGCCTCCGCCGCTTGACCTCGTCGGAGCTCACCGCCGACCAGGCTTGGGTCTACACCCTATTTTCTAACAATGTCACACTTGGAGACCAAACCGCAGTCAGCAAGCTCTCTCTTAACAAGCATCTTCTTATGTGTGGCTCCGCCCTCATCTCTTACATAAGAAGGCCAACTGAAGTTACGCACAACTCCAGTTTCTGAATGGTGACTGTCTTAGTTAACATATCTGCAGGATTTTGGCTTCCCAAAATCTTTTCCAACTGTAACTTCCCGTCCTCAATCATCGAGCGTATGAAGTGGTAACGTAACTCGATGTGCTTCATTCTGGTATGAAATACTGGATTTTTGGTAAGGTGTATAGCACTCTGGCTATCACAATAAAGAACTTCGTTCCCCTGCTTCAGACCCAACTCTTCCAGGCACCCGGTTAACCAAATCATCTCCTTGTTCGCCTCGGTCACTGCGACATACCCTGCCTCAGTTGTGAACAACGTCACAATCTTCTGCAAACGTGAGATCCAACTCACTGCTGTCGACTCTAAGGTATAAACATACTCCGTGGTGCTTCGCCTCGTATCTTGATCACCAGCAAAATCTGCATCCATATATTCCTGTAGTACCAACTCCTTTCTCCCGAAAGACAGTGGCATATCCGTAGTCCCTCTCAGATATCGTAATATCCACTTCATGGCCTCCTAATGCTGCTTTCCTGGGTTGCTTGCAAACCTGCTCACAACTCTCACTGCATGGACAATATCCGGCCTCGTGCAAACTATTGCGTACATCAGACTACCAATGGCTGATGAATACGACACCTTCCTCATGTGCTACTTCTCTGCATCAGTCTTGGGTGATTGTTCACCAAACAACTTGAACTGGCTTTCAAGGGGCGTGCTAACGACTTTAGCATTCTGCATATTGAATCTCTGAAGTACTTTCTCAATGTATTCAGACTGACTCAACTCTAGCGTCCCCTTAGCCGCATCTCGGCTGATCCGCATCCCAAGAATCTGCTTCGCTGCACCTAGATCCTTCATGACAAACTCTTTTGCTAACTGCTTCTTCAGCTTGTTTATCTCCTGTAAACACGGTCCTGCAACTAACGTGTCATCAATATACAACAATAACACGATATAGTTGGTCCCGAACCTTTTGAAGTAACAGCAATGATCTGAATTGCATCTGCCATAGCCATTGCTCTGCATGAAGTTATCGAACTTCTTATACCACTGTCGTGGAGCCTGTTTCAATCCGTATAAGCTCTTCTTGAGCCTACACACCATCTCTTCCTTTCCTTCCTCAATGAAGCCAACATGTTGCTTCATGTAGATTTCTTCATCCAAGTCGCCATGAAGAAAGGCAGTCTTTATATTTAACTGCTCAAGGTAGAGATTTTCAGCAGCTACCAAGCTCAACACCATCCTGATGGTTGTAACTTCACAACGGGAAAAAATATCTCTGTATAATCCACTCCTTCCCTCTATTGGAACCCCTTCACGACTAATTTGGCCTTGTATCTTTTCTTTCCATCACTCTCCTGCTTGACTCGGTAAACCCACTTGTTATGTAAGGCCTTCTTCTGTGCAGGTAGCTGGGCTAACTCTCATATCTCGTTCGAGTGGAGAGAATCCATCTCTTCTTACATTGCATGCTCCCACTGCTGAGATTTGCTCACTTGCATAGCCTCCTCATAACATTCTGGTTCTCCGCTATCTGTTAAAAGTAGGTAGTCTAGTGACGAGAGATACCTAGGATTCAGTTTGGGTACCCTAGATGACCTCCTAAGCTCCTCGTCTTGGGTAGTCGGTTCTGCACCTGGAGTCTCCTTCGTTCTTTGGTCAGAATCACCGTTGTCTCCCCCATCTGGAAGTTCCTTCAAATCCATATACTCGGATGCGTCTGCATCCGTAGTGTTGCTCCCACTGCTTTGGCCCGCCTTGGCATTGTCCCTGTTCTTGTACATCACTTCCTCATTGAATATGACGTCTCGGCTCCTGATGATTTTCCTGTTTTTTTCATCCCACAGACGATACCTGAGCTCATCAATATCGTATCTAATGAATGTACACTTCAGTGACTTAGTTTCTAGCTTGTCCCTGACATGGTCACTGATGTGGATATATGCCATGCACCCAAAGACTCTTAAGTGTGAGATTAACTTTCTTACCACTCCAAACCTCTTCCGGAATCCTAAAGTTTAATGGAACTGATGGCCCGTGATTTATCAGGTACGCTTCTGTATGCACCGTGTCCGCCCAAAAAGTTTTTGGTAGACCTGCATGTAGACGCATGCTCCTCACATGCTTTGTCAGCGTTCTGTTCATCCTTTCTGCTACGTCATTTTGTTACGGCGTCCCTAGAGTAGTCCTCTCCAAACGAATCCCGTTCAGAGCACAGAACTTCTTGAACTTCTCCAGTTCATATTCTCCATCATTGTCTGATCTCAGACACTTCACTTTCAGATCTGTTTCATTTTTCACCATGACTTTCCACTTCTTGAAGATGCTGAACACCTCTGACTTGTGCTTCATGAAGTATATCCACACCTTCCTCGAGTGATCGTCGATAAAGGTGACGTAGTATGTCGAACCGTCAAAGGAAGGCACGCTAGCTGGACCCCATACGTCTGTATGAACAAGCTCTAGCTTATGAGCTTTAGGTGGTCTTCCACCCTTCAGAAAACTAACTCTCTTCTGCTTCCCGAAGATGTAGTCTTCGCAAACATCGACTTTCACCGAATCAATACCGGTTAGCTTTCCTTCTGAGTGTAGAATCTTCATACCCTTCTCACTCATGTGTCCCAGCCTGTTGTGCCACAGATCTGCACTCTCCTTGTTTGCAGCAACCGCGAGGGTGTCACTCGCTAATGAAGTTAGGTAGAGGGTACCGGTCTTGTTGCCTCGGGCAACCATCATGGTACCGTTAGAGATTTTCCACGAATCTCCGGTGAATGTTGTAACATACCTTCTGCTCCGAGCTGGTCAACCGAAATAAGATTCATCTTCAACTTCGGTACGTGTCTGACATTCTTCAGAGATCACTTAGAGCCCTTCAACTGTATTTGCATGTCGCCTCTCCCAATTACACTACAAGGTTCATTATCCTCCAAGTATACTTTTCCAAAGTCTCCTGTTACATAGTTCTGAAATAGCCTTCTATTAGCAGTGGCATGAAAAGAGGCTCCCGAATCAATAACCCATGAATCGAAATCGCTATCCATAGCGAGAATCAGCGCATCTTGCACAATATGAGCCTTCTGCTCATTTTTCTTCGTGCTTTACAGGTAGAAGACATGTGACCCTCCTGACCGTAGTTCTAACATTTCCCTTTGATAGGTCTCACTTTCGAGTTTGACCTCTTCTTCTTCGACTTCGATCGATTCCTGTTTTAGTTCCCCTTATTATGGCTTCTGCCTCTCTGCTCGAGACTTAGGGCTGAACCTGAACTTTCTGATTCATTCGATTTTCTTCTAACCTCCTCGGATAGAATCATAGCTATCACCTCCTTCAGCTTCAACTTCTCTTTTCCCGCCGAGTTGCTGATTGCGGTCATACAACCTACCCAACTATTCGGCAACTGCGATAGTATTAATAGGGCATGCACTTCGTCATCAAACTTGATTTTGACTGAGATAAGTTGATCAACAATCGTGTTGAACTCGCTGTGATGCATCGTGAAGGAACATCCTTCTGCCATCTTGAGGTTGAATAGCGTCTTGACGATATGCATCTTATTTGCAGCTGACGGTTGCTCGTACATTGTTGCGAGCGCTTCCATAAGCCCAACCGTCGTCTTCTTCTTTAATATATTGTGTGCTACAGATTTTGCGATGGCCAATCGGACCTGCCCCAGGGTTTTTCGATCCAATATTTCCCAGTCCTCGTCGGATTCTTCTTTTTTCTTTCCTTTTGCTTTACCCATCAACGGACGGTAAAGATCCTTCTGGTACAGATAGTCTTCCATCTGTGACTTCCAGTAGGCGAAGTCTGATCTGTCAAACTTCTTAATTTTTGATTTGCCTTCTTCTGCCATTTCTTACACACACAGATCTGAACAAGAGCTCTGATACCAGTTGTCGGGGATAAATATCAGATACGCTCTGACACCCGTTCTGCGGAATTTGCCCTACCGGATCTTGTGTTAAGCAATAAAAAAAATCATAACAAATCAAAATTACAAGAATAAGAACACCGAGTTTTAACGAGATTCGACAACTTTCCTACGTCCTCGGGAGCTACACAAATAATTTCCTTTATATTAAAATAAGATTACAAAGCTTGTAAAGAGCAGATCTCAAACTTGAGATCTCTCAAGAACCAACAGAATCTATCTGTTGTTCAAACAAAAAAGGGGCGCTGAGTTTTTCCAACTTGGAAATCTCCTCTCTCCTCAATAAATCTGCTACAGGAACTCAGGAATTTTCTCTTAAGAATTCTCCGCTGAAGAGCTCTGATTAATGGCCGCCGCCTCTGGAGTTTAATGATCTAAAGAAAAATCGGGGGCAACTGCTCTCGTGCTCAGGGTTTTCTTAAATAGGGAAACCCTAGCTAACAGTTGGATCCAGGCTGGATCCAACCGACGCAGGCAGAGAGAAAAGGGGAAGGCGAAACACGATTTCGCCTGCAAACTTCGAGTTCGCCTGCAGCGGGCCGCTCTAGGTCGCCAACCCAACTCGAGCTCGCCTTCAATCCTCCAAGTCCGCCTACACGACTTCAGATCTCGCCTCGAGATTCGCCTGAAGCCTCGCCTTCGCCCGACTCCAACTTCGCCTATAGCCGTTCACGAGCTCGCCATCAGCTCCGACTTCAAGCTTCGATCTCGAGCTCGTTTGAGCTCGCCTCCGCCGCTTGACCTCGCCGGAGCTCACCGCCGACCAGGTTTGGGTCTACACCCTGTTTTCCAACAAGAGATACTCAAGGGGTCTATCTGCAGCTAACACACAGTTAGATACCAAATGGTGCTGTCCTGAAGTTTTCAGTCTGCTAGATATTCTTCCATTGAATTATGCAGGCTATCTCCTCCATTAAGTTAACCACTATCATATCCCTTCTTCATTGCTTCAAACCGAATTCTCTTAGGCCTGCCTTTATTCCTCCTTGCTCCATTAATTATATGTTATCACTTCTATCAATTGGTCCACTCGCTGAACTCCATTCTATATGTCCAAATCATCTCAATCTATAATTTGAACTCTTTGTTGTTCAATTTCTTATAATTTTATCTTTTTATTCTTCATCACTGTGCAATTTTGAAAATGGATTTAATTTCCTTTTTAAGGTTGCGAAGGAAGCTTCGGATATGATTCTAGCTGATGATAATTTCAGCACGATTGTTGCAGCCGTTGCAGAAGGACGTTCAATTTACGACAACATGAAATCTTTTATTAGGTATATTATCAATCAATTTGTGATTGTTTTAATTAACTTTTAAGGATTTTTGATGCCATTTTCTTCCTCTTGTTATAGGTACATGATATCATCTAATGTAGGAGAAGTGATCTCCATCTTTTTGACTGCTGCACTTGGTATACCTGAATGCTTAATACCGGTTCAGCTTCTTTGGGTCAATTTGGTTACTGATGGGCCTCCTGCAACTGCCCTTGGTTTCAATCCTGCTGATGTTGATATCATGCATAAGCCACCGAGGAAAAGCAACGATCCCCTGATCAATTCCTGGGTTCTGTTTAGATACATGGTATGAACACTCAGCACCTCAATTTGATCCCTAGATTTGTTTACTGATGAAATTTGAAAATTTGAAATTTTATTTCCAGCAGTATTATCTGCATGCTTCAAGAGGTATATGTGGCCTGTGTCCATATTAGCACTTAACACCCCATGATTGTCATTTTTAAAAAGATAATTTACAGATAACATTCGTCTCTCTCATGAATAGCGGGGCTTTTAATGCTTGAGGGGGCTGATTTGCTGCTGAAAGTATAGATGAGAGTGGTTATATGCAAGTTACCCTAAATCTTTGAATGTCCACATATTTATTACTAGAACAATTGTGCAATTTTACCTAATCAATAATGTTTTCTACATTTAAACACTGTACTTCTTATAAAACTCCAACATTGAGCAACCCCTATTACATAATTCCTAAGACATTCTATTATGCTCATTAACATCTTCAAGCCTATAAGAAGACTTAGTGAAATATTGTTGCTATAAATCTGCATAAATAAAGTTAATGCGCCCATATGCGTAACTATCCCAGCATATACACTTCCATTGCAAATCCTAATGTATAGTTTTGTGTGTTTTAAATATCACATATACGATATCCTAAATGGTCTTTTAGATATTAGTCCTTCAGATCTTCAATAATTCCATATTAATCTCTCAAAGCCTTAAATTGCTCATAAGTCCCTCAAATCCTAAGGGGTCTCACAAATTGGTCTCTCAATGACTAAAATGCCTCTCAGCTCCCCCCCCCCC
>BQKN01066532.1:121535-135040 GCA_022839385.1 Asparagus kiusianus
TATAGGGGATTAAGGGGTGTAATCGTCCCCTTAATTCGCTCCTAAATAGGGATAATGGGATATAACCGCCTCTTAAATCACTCCTGAGTGGAGTTATGATCCCCTCATATCGTGGGAAACAGTTTTGAAACCGTTCAGCTCGTGTTTGAACGAGTTGAACGCAAAACCCGCGTTCTGACATGAATTCTGTGTTTGAACGCAGTATCTGGAAATTTGGACGCAGTGTCTGAAAACTCGGACGCATCGCCTGGAAGCTGCGTTGGCAATTTATTGGAAGCTGCGTTTGGCAGCGGATGAAAGCTGCGTTGGCAACTTTTGGAGCTGCGTTTGCGATCGAACATGAGCTGCGTTGGCAGCCGGATCTGAGCTGCGTTTGTAGCTTTTGGAGCTGCGTTGGCGGCCAAATATGAGCTGCGTTGGCAGCCGGATCTGAGCTGCGTTTGTAGCTTTTGGAAGCTGCGTTTGGCAGCGGATGGAGGCTGCGTTTGGCAGCGGATGGAGGTTGCGTTTGCAGCTTTTGGAGGCTACATTTGAGCTGCATTCGTGGCTATGAACGCGGTGCGTCTTGATGCTGATACGCAGGGAGGACTTCCACATCTTGGTTTGAAGAGACCGTCGATTTGTAGTTGTTTCTGTCAGAGCGTTGCAAAGATCGTCGTTTTGTAATCTTTAGCTCTTTGATATGTGAGAGTCGTCAAATTATAACTCCTGATGTTGATTGTGAAGGCTGTTGATTAGAGCTTTCATCAGTTGTCGTGAAGATCGTCAGATTGTAACCTATAGCGATCTACGTGAAAGTCTTCAAATTATAGCTTTCTGGAAGTCGTCAGATTGTAACCTCCATCATCGGTGTTTGATGGGGAATCAGCTATCTATTGTGATATTTAGACAGCCTACAGAACCCCCTCCAAAGTTTTCGAAAGTTCGCAGTTGACTGGGACGAATTTTTGGAATACTTTGGATCTAAACTCTGATCTTGGAGCTGTTGATTCCTTGTGGTAAAGGATTTGTTCTCTGCACTTGCTTCGATGGCATCTTCGTTGAAGGGATTTGCCACGTAGGACCTGTGTGAAGGTATGCGTCATAATCCTACTTCTGGAATGTGGGGGTGGACCCTGTATTTTGAACTTGAGATGTGGCTCTCATCCTTGCATGTTGAATTTGGAACACGGGTGTGACCTCGGCGTTCGGTTTTTGCATCGCGGGTCTGACCTCAACGTTTTGACTTAAGACATGAAAGTGGCTTCCATGTATTTTTGACTAAGTCTTTGAGACTTGTCTTTGGCTCATCTGTTTTAAGTCTCGACTCACATCCATTAAGCTGATAGGCCTGCAAATATGCATAGGATTTTTGGCAAACCCTCAGCCATCAACGGATTTGATAAGCCTTTACCGACTACCGTTTGAGTCGGGCTAGCATGTAGATTGTCTAAGTCCGTTCCACATGTAACGTTGTGCTAAGAGAATAAACCCTCTTAGACTTGATGCTATGATTTTGAATACCTAGACTTTATCATTTTCACGGGAAAAGACTAACCGGCAACGCGTGTTAGGCGTAGACTTATCTCTAATTAGGGATCGAGATAAAGTCCCCCATGCTTGTGAGGCATAGATTTTGATGTTCTTTTCATGGTAAAAGACTAACCGGCAACGCGTGTTAGGCATAGACTTATCTCTAATTAGGGATCGAGATAAAGTCCCCCATGCATGTAAGGCATGAATTTTTGGTGCTACGATGTTGAATACGTAGGCTTCGTCGCTGTTTCTTCCTGTGTTATTTGAAACACTGAAAAAAAAGTTGGAAGCGCCAGAGGTGTAATATTAACTTGGTATGAATTTTTACTTAGAGTGAAATTCAAAAATTTTCTTCACTATCCCTAGGATAATTCCAGAAAATATTTAATCTGCTGGGGATTTTATAATGAAAACTTGCTATTCTTGTTGAAAAAAGATTAACAAGTTCATTAGGGGGATTTGACTGTTAGAGGTGTGATGTTAACCTAACAGTATTCTATGGACCTATCGCTCTATTGAAGAGAGTCGATAAGTTGATTTGGTCGTCAGAGGTATGATGTTGACTTGACAGGAATTTGTTACGATCGGAGCAACTTTGTGGACTTATCATCCTATTAAAGAGGATTAATAAGTGGATTTTGTCAGAGGTATGGTGTTAACATGACAAGAGAATGTGTTGCGATCGGAGCAACTTTGTGGACTTATCATCCTATTGACGAAGATTGATAAGTGGATTTTGTCAGAGGTGTGATATTAACGTGACAGGAAGATGTTGCGATCAGGGTAACTTTGTGGACTTATTATCCTATTGACGAGGATTGATAAGTAGATTGTCAGAGGTATGGTGTTAACATGACAAGAGAATGTGTTACGATTGGAGCAACTTTATGGACTTATCATCCTATTGATGAGGATTGATAAGTGGATTTTGTCAGAGGTGTGATATTAACGTGACAGGAAGATGTTGCGATCAGGGAAACTTTTAGGACTTATCGCTCTATTGAGGGAAGTCGATAAGTTGGAAGTGTTGCGATCGGAGCAACTTTGAGGCCTATCACTTTATTGACGAGAGTCGATAAGTTAGAGGTGTTGCGATCGGAGCAACGTTGAGGAACTATCGCTCTATTGAGGAGAGTCGATAAGTTGATTTTGTCAGAGGTGTGATATTAACATGACAGGAATTTGTGTTCTTGTGACTTGCACAAGATTTTTGGGAATTAGCGTCTCGCTGGGGAGAATTGCTAAGTGAGTTTTATCACCAGAAGCGATGAGTTTTGATATTTGTGATTTGGATAAGATTTTGAAGACTTAGTGTCTTGCTGGGGAAGATTGTGATTTGAGCAATTTTGAAGACCTATCATCCTATTGATAAGGATTGATAAGTTGATTGTCAGAGGTGTATTGTTAACGTGACAAATTGGGAGTGATGCAAGATGCATTCATACTCTGTGGGGGTGATGATTGTCAGAAGTATAATGTTAACTTAACGATGTGAAAGATTCATTACTCTTAATCCAATGGATTCTAAGTAACCAACCCTCAGTCTTGATTAAAACTTAGCAGGGGAATAAGAAGAGGTAGACAAGGCACATCGCCTAGTGAGGCACTATCCATGATGTCGGAATAGAGGTACATCACCAGGTAGGCCATTATCTGATGAGTTTTATTATCAGAGGTAACGGTTAACGTGATAGTTTTTATGGACCCGCCATCCTACTTGAAGAGGATTAGCAAGTTGATGGACTATCAGAGGTAAATATTCATGTGATAGTTTTGTGGACCTGCCATCCTATTAAAGAGGATTGGTAGGAGAATTTGGAAGGAATGGACTATCAGAGGTGATCATTAACGTGATAGTTGTTTTGGACCCGCCATCCTATTGAAAAGGATTGACAGATTGATGGATTATCAGAGGTAATCATTAACGTGATAGTTTTGTGGACCTGCCATCCTATTAAAGAGGATTAGCAAGTTGATGGGCTATCAGAGGTAACCGTTAACGTGATAGTTTTGTGGACCTGCTATCCTGTTAAAGAGGATTGGCAAGTTGATGGACTATCAGAGGTAGATGTTAACGTGATAGTTTTGTGGACCTGTCATTCTGTTGAATAGAATTAGCAAGAGAATTTGGGGGAAATTGACTATCAGAGGTGATCATTAACATGATAGTTTTTTGTAGACCCGCCATCCTACTTGAAGAGGATTGGTGAGGAAATTTGGAGGAAATAGACTATCAGAGGTAACTGTTAATATGATAGTTTTAGTGGATCCATCATCCTACTTGAAGAGGATTGGTGGAAGAATTTGGGGAAAATGGACTATCAGAGGTAAATGTTAACGTGATAGTTTTAGTGGACCCACCATCCTACTTGAAGAGGATTGGTGAGTTGATGGACTATCAGAGGTAACTGTTAATGTGATAGTTTTGACAGACTTCGTGATTAACAGAGGTATTCTATTGAACATGAAAACTTAGAAATTTATTACTCATAATCCAATGAACTACAAATGAACCAACCCCCAGTCTTGAACTAGTGCAATGGGGAAAAAGGGTAGACATGAAACATTGCCTGGTGGGCCACTGTCTAACGAGTTTGACTATCAGAAGTAATTATTAACCTGATAGTTGTTGGACCTACCATCTTACTGAAGAGGATTGGCTTTAATAGTCGTAGTATCTTCCCCTTCTGACTGAGAAGATTAGGTTTGGTCCGATTGCTCAGGAGAAGATTGGGCTTGGTCCGATTGCTCAGGTCGATCCTGCCTACTTTGTTCTTCAGCTTTGATCCTGGCAATGATCTTTTAAGCCTGTTCGCCTTGAGAGATTAGTTGTCTCCAGGAACGACATTCTGCAACTCTTATTCGGGCTAGGAGGTCGGTCTGCAAGTTGTGTCGACAGGTCTCTACTAAGGTAGACTGTGTCATACCTGACGAACACCGGAGAGCCATGGTTCGGAACCTCTTGACGAAGGCTTTGACGGACTCCCTCTTCTTCTGCTTAGTGGCGAGAAGAGTATGGATGGAGACTTCTGTATCCTCTTCAAAGAATCTTGATAGGAAGAGTTCTCTAGATCTGCCCACTTTTGGATACATTCTGCAGGCAGTTTCCTGAACCATTCAAAGGCAACTCCCTTGAGGGTGCCAATGAACAATCGAGCCAGTATGGCATCGTTTGATATCACATTCCCAGTCTGTGACTTGAAATGATAGATATGTTGGTTCGGTGTTCCCGTGCCGTCAAAAGTTTGTAGCGTCGGGACCTCGAATTTTGGAGGATAAGGAGCTGCATCCCATTCGGCAGGATAGGGCCTGACAACTCCCTCATCTTGGAGCTCACTTCTGTTAGCGATGGCATTAAGATGGTCTTCCAATTCTTCCATTTTAGCTGACTGAGGATTCTGCTCATTCTCAACTTTTCTTCCTTCATTAGAGGAAGATTCTACGTTGTGGGCTTCTTGGTCAGAAGACGTGTCATCAACCATTTTCCCCTTCCCTTTGCTTGTGTGAGGTCGGGATGAAGACGTTCTTTCCCTTCGGGAAGATTCTTGCCTAGATTTGGCCTTGTCTGCGACGAGTTGAGTCAACAGGGCCAGGAGTTCATTGATGGCCTCCTGCTGAGATTTGAGCATGGCCTCTTGCTCATCAAGTCTCTTCGCGAGATCTTCATGGTTTTTCGTCATATAAGCGGAGCTCTCATGTTCAACAAAAGAGCTTGATGACTGGGACTCTGCAATGGCTGAGTGTTCATCATCGGAATTAGTTCCTCTGGCTAACCTCCGATAGTTGACAGGGAGAATGGCTCCTGTTCGCGTCCGAGTGTGTTGGTAGACTCCTTCAAACTCGTTAACGATTTCTCTGACGGTCGGTGAACGACTTGTCTCAGAGTCATTGGAACTAGGACCTGAGGCTTTCCCTCTGCCGATCATATTGATAGTGACCCCAAGATATTCGGTCTCTGGAGTCTTCTTCATGTGAGAATGTCGTCGTTGGTTGGGCAAAGCAACGTTCATAAATTGGTTGAACACCAACAGTTTGGCCGCATATGAGTAGTATTGACATCCTGAGAGGACCATATGAATCAGTCGTTCACATTGGAATGAATGAATGTCTTGTTGCATCGGTCTTTCTCTCGATATGAACTCTCTCAAATCTGTTGTGAAGATTCGTGGAGAATTACTCACTGCTCGTGAGGTTTGAATTGGAACCCCCGGTCTATGATTGGACAGGACTGGCTCTTGGTGAACATGAATCTGGTTGAGATGCTATGGATCCATGAACTTCTTATATCCGCCCCTCAATTTAATCACGCTACACCAGGTTCTGTACTGGATTTCGTTACCCGAACGCATGCCTGAGATTCAGGTTTTGCTGGTGAAACGCAGTCCCGAGATCTGCTTTCTGGTTCTGAAACGCATGCCTGAGAGTTGCGTTCAATTAATGGAACGCACTCCTGAAGACTGTGTTTTGACTGTACAATGCACCACTGAGGGTTGCATTCAGTCTTATTCACACAGAGCCTATGGTCGCGTTTAGGCTCACAAACACGAAGCTCGTGTTGACTTGAAGATCGGCAATCACGGAGATGTGCTCGTCGTAGGGATCTCCTCCTTCGTCGAGCGGCATTCTTCTTAGCCTGCTTTAAGGCTTTGGCAACAACACCTTCAACTCGGTGGGCGAGTTTGGCCGAAGCTGAGCCCACTCCTTCAGAGGAGGGGCTGTTCAAGGAATCTAATCCAAAGGAGAGGACTTCCTTCGGTGATTCGGTAGAGATTAGAGCTTTAGACTTCTTGGACATCTTGCGGACCTTGCGCATAGCCTTGGAGCTAAGGGATCCGGAGGAGAGGGCTTCCTCGTACTTGGCTTGATCAAACTCTACCACGAGAGTTTCGACGATTGTTCCAGTAAGATGATTATCGGATTGCGCCACCACTTCTTTGTCAGAGAAGCTCGTCCCCAGCAGAGTCACCATCTTTTATTTGGTGGAAAATTTGTAATAACAAGACAGTGAAAGAAAAATTAATTTGTATTCTCTCAAAATCAATTACAATTGGATTCCGATTACAAAAGAGAGGAGAATGATCTGGATTCTCCCCTTTGTTTAAATCTGGGTTCTTCACGGTGGTGATGAGGTGCCTCCCTCAAATGCTCGCGTCAAGTTTGCTTCTCGTTGATGATCCGACGTCTTATTTCACTAGAACGTGACCTCCTCCTCACGATTTGACGTTGTGGAGAACTTGTGTGGCAAGTTTTAGAACTCTGAATGAGTTTGTTTGATCTTAACCGTAATTGGTTAGACAAGCCAAGGATCTCTTCTTTGCTGTTAAGGAGAAGGATCCCAAAGCCAACCTCCAAAAGCCCGATCCGAACTAAGCTGATTTCTTAGTTATTTATAGGGGATTAAGGGGTGTAATCGTCCCCTTAATTCGCTCCTAAATGGGGATAATGGGATGTAACCGCCTCTTAAATCACTCCTGAGTGGAGTTATGATCCCCTCATATCGTGGGAAACAGTTTTGAAACCGTTCAGCTCGTGTTTGAACGAGTTAAACGCAAAACCCGCGTTCTGACATGAATTCTGTGTTTGAACGCAGTATCTGGAAATTTGGACGCAGTGTCTGAAAACTCAGACGCATCGCCTGGAAGCTGCGTTGGCAATTTATTAGAAGCTGCGTTTGGCAGCGGATGAAAGCTGCGTTGGCAACTTTTGGAGCTACGTTTGCGATCGAACATGAGCTGCGTTGGCAGCCGGATCTGAGCTGCGTTTGTAGCTTTTGGAGCTGCGTTGGCGGCCAAATATAAGCTGCGTTGGCAGCCGGATCTGAGCTGCGTTTGTAGCTTTTGGAAGCTGCGTTTGGCAGCGGATGGAGGCTGCGTTTGGCAGCGGATGGAGGTTGCGTTTGCAGCTTTTGGAGGCTACATTTGAGCTGCATTCGTGGCTATGAACGCGGTGCGTCTTGATGCTGATACGCGGGGAGGACTTCCACGTCTTGGTTTGAAGAGACCGTCGATTTGTAGTTGTTTCTGTCAGAGCGTTGCAAAGATCGTCGTTTTGTAATCTTTAGCTCTTTGATATGTGAGAGTCGTCAAATTGTAACTCCTGATGTTGATTGTGAAGGCTGTTGATTAGAGCTTTCATCAGTTGTCGTGAAGATCGTCAGATTGTAACCTTCAGCGATCTACGTGAAAGTCTTCAAATTGTAGCCTTTTGGAAGTCGTCAGATTGTAACCTCCATCATCGGTGTTTGATGGGGAATCAACTATCTATTATGATTTTTAGACAGCCTACACCAATGATATTGAGATTTATTTTTGATCTAGATATTGGGTTGTCTGCAATCATAGCCTGAAAAAAAAATCAAATTGGATAAACAAATGGATATTACCATGTAAGAGTAGTATGATGCTCAGAAGAAGGAAGAAAATGAATTAAGGAAAGTAACAAATTGGGCAATCACTGTATTTACTGTTTCTTCTAAAACTAATGTCCAACTGTAGAATTCATTGTCCTCCCAGAAGGCATTCATTGCCCTCCCACATTTGACCTATTACAAAGCAAATGTATCTTCTTTCTTACAAATGCTTGCATTAGTCAACAGTCACATTTGTCATGGATACTTTTTCTAAGTGCTGATTTCGAACATCTCCTCTCTGTTTTGCTTCAAACGACGATTCCCTTTTTCTTGCTTAGAAAAATCTGAAGTCCATTTCTTTGGCGTTTGGCGATTTTTAGTTCTCTTTGGTCGCAGGTATCGAAGCTTTTGTGAGAAATGGAAAACTTGGACACTGAAGTAGGGGCTAGCTGTCAAAATGAAGCTAATGAAGTAAACTCGGTTGACGATAGTTTGACATATACTCTTCAAGTATCAGATGAGTTGAGGCCAAAAAAAGGGTAAGAATTTGACACAATAGATGATGTTGTGACATTCTACAATGCTTATGCTAAAGTAGATGGCTTTAGTATAAGGGCTTGGACTAATTAGAAAGAGCCGGGAAGTGGTGAAATAAGAAGGAAGGAGCACGTTTGTTTTAAACAAGGAAAATCTTCCAGAAACGCGGATGTTGGAAAGAAAATATGTCAAGGAAGCTTATGTTAGGATTGTACTACCAAAATTATAGTTTTAAAATCAAACTCCGAAAAATACATTAATACCGTTTTTAATGAGGAGCACAGCCACCCGTTATCAACATCATTAAAGGTTCATCTTTTAAGGTCCCATCGTAATGTTTCATCCGCAACAAAGTCTTTAACTAAATAGTTATCCATGGTGAATATACCTCAGCATCAACAATTTAGTTTTCTTGGAGTACAATCTGGAGGTATAGAAAATATTAGGTGCACTCAAAGAGATTTGTATAATCATAAAAGGGATATACGTGCTGATTTGAAGGGCCATGATGGTAAAATGTTTTATGAGTAATTAAAATTGGAACAAGGAAAGAATCCCTCACTTACTTTTCAAATTGAGGCCGATGAGGAACAAAAGATTACTCGTTGTTTTTGGTCTGATGCAAGTTCAAGGCGGGCTTACAAATTTTTCGGTGATGTTATAATCTTTGATACTACTTATAACACTAATCGTTATGGCCTGATATTTGCACCAATAATGGGGGTTAACAATCATGGTCAAACCATTGTTTTTGTTTGTGGATTTTTAAATCATGAAAGCATTGATGATTTTGTATGGTTATTTAATCAATTTTTAGAAAGTATGTCTGGTGGTGCCCCGAAGATGATTATTACAGATCAAGACCCGGCTATGACTAAGGCATTCCCTCTTGTTCTTCCAAATACTTTTCACAGGTATTATAGTTTGTATATATTATTGAAAATAATTATATACATAGCCTTTCTTTTAACACTTTATTTAATTCTATTGACAGGTATTGTAGTTGGCATATATTAATGAAAATTTTCTAAGAAAATTGATGCAGTGAAGTATAATATTTATAAAAGTGAGTTCTCGGATTGCATTTGGAAATCGGAGACTTCTGAAGAATTTGATTTACAATGGGAAAGTCTGATTAAGAAAAGTGGGTTAGAAGGAAAGAAGTGGTTGCAAGACCAATATGAACTTCGGTCAAGATGGATTCCAGCATATGTTAATCACGTTTTCTCAGCTGGCATGTCAAGTAGTCAACGAGCAGAAAGTGGTCATACATTTTTCAAGAAATTTGTTTCGAAGAATAATTCATTGGTGGATTTTATGATACAGTTTGGCAGGGGACTAGTGCGCAAACGTCATGAGGAGTTGATGGCCGATCACCATGGATTTGATCCTTTTAGCTAATATAACATTTCCATTTTTAATGTATCATTTACTTGCATGATGTAAATTATTGCATATTATGGTTTTATTTTTAGTTTAGATTTTTAATGTGGTTTTGTTGATTTACAAGAAATTTCTCTTAAACATGTGAAGAGGCTTACGTTGATAGATGATAGATTTAGAGTGACGGCTAAAAAATCCTAAAAAACTGATATGGGTTATTTCTAAAGTGTAGGTTCGTATGGAGCATTATCCTTCATGGTGAGCATTTTCTCTATATGATGCCAAAGTAGATACTACGTGATATTGAATTGATATGATCATATTTGCTGCTATTTTTTTCTTCAGCTCTATAACTTCGAATGGATGATATCAAGCAAAATAATAAATCCCAATAATTTCTTGATGTCAA
The DNA here is from genome assembly GCA_022839385.1 of Asparagus kiusianus. Taxonomy (NCBI): domain Eukaryota; kingdom Viridiplantae; phylum Streptophyta; class Magnoliopsida; order Asparagales; family Asparagaceae; genus Asparagus; species Asparagus kiusianus. Next base: position 131,729 of record BQKN01066532.1, read on the forward strand.
TGTGTGATGATCTTTATTTAAGAAGATGCTGGTAGCCCTTTTGTGATGTATTTCTCTTAAAATTTTGACTTTGTGATATGAGTTTGATTAAAATTTTAAGGTTATTGCATGGTGATCTTAGTTTGGGAAGATATTTTTTGAACTACTAGAAGTATTTGGCACTACATAAATTGAGTTATTGATAAAATTCCAACACTTGATTTTTGGAACTTTAGGCTTATACAAGGTGGCAGCATTGGTGCATGATCTAACAAAAAGATTGCTTAATGATAAAGGTAGCTTTCATGCTTTGCCTAAAATTCTTAAGTCACCCATGATGAAGAAAAATTCTAAGTTCTCTAATTTCAATTGCTTTAAGTAGGAGTGTCCATCCAGACCGGGCAAAACCGGAACCCGGACCCGAGCCTAAGCGGGCCGGGCTTCGGGCGGCGTGGTTTTTTTATTTTTTTCAAATTTTTTATCTCTTTAAAATTCAATAATACATAAAAAATTACACAAAATTTTAATAAAAATAATAATATTATTAATCACTTGAAATTACATAAATTACATAAATTACAAATACAAAAAATTTAAAAATAACAGATGATAAAAATAACTTCTTTATTAATAATCAGTAAATCTTTTACAAGTATAAATTTATTTTGAAATTTATCGCATCACAATAGATGAGTACATCCCAACTAGGTTGACACTTACTCACCTATATCACTATCATTTGTAACTGTTTCCAAAATAATTCATTACAAATTTTCAGCTAAGATATAAAAATTACAATTTGATGAATATTATTTAATCTTTATATCTATCTGCTAGTCCCAACTCTTTAAATTTATCTTTAATTCCAACCAACCAATCGATGCATTGCGTTCTCTTCTCGTACCTCCATTAATCTTGTAAGCACATCATCGCATGTACAGTATACGGATCTAACGATATCCTGTGGTCGTCGATCAAATGTCCTGCTGTGCTGAAGGCAGATTCCGAAGCTATCGTCGAAACCTACACTGTTAGTAAGTCACGAACCATGGTGAAAAGTATAAGATATGAAACTGATCCATATACTCTCCACTATTGCAAAATATCTAAATTATTATTTTGATATTTAACTAAATAAGTAGATAAATATTCATCTATTTCAGAAACCTCCAATGCTGATCTAAGTTCAGATCTACCAGTTAGCTCAGCTATCATTACATACCTATCAAAACTTATACTTTTACCTCGACTTAAGCTCGAAGAAGCCAAAGCTGTAGACTGTTGTGCAGCTACACCATGTTTCGGTGCATACTCATTATATAAGTTTTGAAAATAATTTCTAATAATATTATGATGAGTAGTAGCAGTAATGGTGCTACCATCATCAGTGTCTATTATCTGTCCACCATACAAGGAATGTAACAAACATCGAAGGCCAATATCCTTCAATTGCGGATCAATAAGAACCCCTAAACCAAAAATAATAGGAATAAGCCTAAAATACTTATTAAATTTACTTTATATTTAAAAAATCATACTTCCAAAATAATCATCCTTATGATATTTATTAAAAAAATTGAATATTTAAAATTAGCAAAGCAGCTAAAGTAATGGTTGGATAATAACAGCTAGATAATAACATTGTAGCATCATAAAAAAATTATAGCATCTCTTTTAAATTACTTATAACTGTCCATTCATCTTCAGTAATTCCATACATGCTACCAGAGCTAGAACTAGAAGCATAAAAAGCAATAAAATCATTTATAATTTCTTTATATTCTATTGCTACACTTAACATTGCATAGGTGGAATTCCACCTATGGTCAACATCTTTTGGAATCAGTCTGGGTTTTATATTTTTTCTTTTACAGAATTATTTTCATCTTTTAATTCTTTGTTCAGAAGCATTATGCATGTAAGTTACCATCCTAACCTTTTCTATCATGGGTTTAATTTCAATAAATGCACTTTGAATAATTAAATTTAAAATATGATAGATACATTTAATATGAAAAAGATCATCATGACATGACAATAATAGAGATTGTTTGATAAAATTAATAGCTACATTATTATTACTTGCATTATCTAGTGAAGAAAAAAATATTCTTTCTGAAATTTTTAATTTCAAAAGTTCTTCAATTATTAAATTTGCAACATTAATACCAGTATGTGACTCTTCAATTGCAATAAAGGAAATAACTTTTTTAAACATTTGCCAATTTTTATCAATCCAGTGTACTGTAATACATAAATAACCAGTTTGTGCTTTAGATATCCAAATATCAAAAGTTAAAGAAAATTTATAGTTTAAACTTTGAAAATAAGAAATTATTTTTTCTTATTCCTCTTGATAATGTTTTAAAATATCACGTTGATAAGTTTCACGAGAAATTTTTTTAAATACGGGGTAAAAACCATCTGTAAATATCTCTTCAAATTCATCATCTTCTACTAATTTAAAAGAAAGATTCTTAATAATGATAAAGCTGATGATGCATTACGCATTTCCTGGCACGAGCTGCGTCATAATTCCAACTACCGAGACTACCAGAAGATGAGGATTACGAGATCATAGATTGTCGGATATCACATTGAGACGTCTGGCCTTTGTTGTGTTTATCTAAATGGCATTTGAGATAGTTGGTGCCATTCTTATGATGAGCTTGGAAAATCTTGCCGCACAACGTACACTTAGCCTTCTAGGTAAGGATCCTACCGTGTTCATCCTTGGTGACGTCTATCTTCTCGAAAAAAATCCACACATCGGATCTCAGTCTTTTAGGAGCTCTTGATGTAGATTTGTCGCCACCGAATTTGAGATCAATATCGGTAGGATCGGTAGGAGTAGCTGAGTAGGAGGACTCATTTCGAGAGTTAGATTTCGCTCTTCATAATCAGACCCGAAAGCCATTTGATTGAAGAATTAGAGAGGTAAAGCGATTATTAGAGAGTATAAGAGAGTATAAGAGTGTATAAGAGAGAAGTAGATGAGTTTTAGATGAGAAAAACAAATGAAAACCCACTCTATTTATAGAGATAGCCCCCTAGACTAATGACCAAAATACCTTCATTTTTAACCATTTTAACCGTTTTTAGCGGCAAAACGGTCAAAACGGCCAAAATGGCCGTTATGGGCGGGCCGGGCGGGCCCTGCCAAAACGGTCATAATTTTGACCGTTATGACCGAGCCGAGCCTGTTGGCCTTCTTGTTTTGATGATGTTTAACAAATAATTTACCACTAATGTTGTTTGTCTAGTATTTGTGTTTTCTTATTTATCATAGACAAACAACGTTGTTGGATGTTGGATGGATTAAGCCTACACGAT
>BQKN01066532.1:140040-169949 GCA_022839385.1 Asparagus kiusianus
TATTCTTGCTTATATCTCTCGTATATCTATCTTGCAAGAATATATTTGTTAAGTTATTTTTAATTGGCATTTAATCGGATTAGATTAGCATAAGACCCTAATCACCCTCCCTCTAGGGTCTAACAGAGCCGGCCACAACGGTCAAATTTTGACCGTTGTGGCCATTAACGGGCACCGGGCCGGGCCTGGGTCGGCGGGCCAAATGGACAGCCCTCGCTTTAAGGATACAAATGTTGAGTTCATTTCATGTATATTTTTTTTCAATGAGTTGCTTTGAACATTTTGATATACTGATTGTATGCAAATTTTTAATATGCTTACATTTATGCAGCATTGGCAACAAAAACAGTTAATTATTATTATGTCAATAGGTTCTTTAAAAATGTTTGTTTTAAAAAAGGCCTAGTGATATGAGTATTCATTAAATAGATATAGTTATAGATAGAGAGATATGTACATGTTTATGAATTAGGTAGGGCTGTCCATCCGAGCCAGCTCGGTCCGGTCCGGCCCAGAAAACCGGGTCTGGGCCGTGCAAAATAGGAGCCCGGACCCGGGCCCGGTTGCCCCGGGCCGGGTCCGGGCCGACCCTGTTTTTATTTTATTTTTGTTTTTAAATTTTTTTAATCTCTTTAAATTTTTAATTATACATAAAAAATTACACAAAATTTTATTAAAAAACAATAATATTATTAATCACTTGAAATTACATAAATTATAAATATAAAAAATTATAAAATAAAAGATGATAAAAATAACTTCTTTATTAACAATTAATAAATCCTTTATAAGTATAAATTTATTTCGGAATTCATTGCATCATAATAGATGAGTACATCTGAACTAGATTGTCACCTACTCACCTATGTCACTATCATTTGCAACTGTTTCCAAAATAATTTATTACAAATTTTTAGCTAAGAAGTAAAAATTATAATTTGATGAATATTATTTAATATTTATATCTATCTGCTACTCCTAACTTTTTAAATTTATCTTCAATTCCAGCCAACTGATCGATGCATTGCGTTCTCTTCTCGTACCTCCACCAATCTTGTAAGCACATCACCGCATGTACAGTATACGGATCTAACGATGTCCTATGGTCGTTGATCAAACATCCTGCTATTTTGAAGGCAGATTCCGAAGCTACCATCGAAACCTGCACTGTTAGTAAGTCACGAACCATGATGGAAAGTATAGGATATGAAACTGATCCATATACTCTCCACCATTGCAAACTATCTAAATTATTATTTTGACATTTAACTAAAGAAGCAGATAAATATTCATCTATTTCTGAAACTTCCAATGTTGATCCAAGTCTAGATCCACCAGTTAGCTCAGCTACTATTGCATACCTATCAAAACTTATACTTTTAACTTGACTTGAGCTCGAAGAAGCCGAAGCTGTAGACTGTTGTGGAGCTACACCATGTTTAGCTGCATACTCATCATATAAGGTTTAAAAATAATTTCTAATAGTATTATGATGAGAAGTAGTAGTAAGGGTGGATACATCATCTAAGTCTATAACTTGATTACCATACAGCAAATTTAACAAACTTCGAAGGCCAATATCCTTCAAACACGGATCAATAAGAATCTCCAAACCAAAAATTATAGGAATAGGCCTAAAATACTTATTAAATTTTCTTTCCATTTAAAAAAATTATATTTCCAAAAGTTTCATCCATACGATATTTACCATTTTTTTGAATATTTAAAATTTGTAAAGCAGCTAAAATAATTGTTGGATAATAACAGCCAGATAATAACATTGTAGCATCATAAAAAACTTGTAACATCTCTTTTAAATTACTTATAATTATCCATTCATCTTTAGTTATTCCATAGGTGCTACCAAAGCTAGAACTAGAAGAATAATAAGCAATAAAATCATTCATAATTTATTTATATTCTATTGCTACACTTAACATTGCATAGGTGGATTTTCACCTATGGTCAACATCTTTTGGAATTAGTCTGGGCTTTACATTTTAAAGAAAACAACTCTTTTAAACATTTGCAAATTTTTATCAATCCAATGTGTTATGATACATAAATAACTTGTTTGTGCTCTAGATGTCCAAATATCAAAAATTAAAGAAAATTTACAGTTTAAACTTTAAAAATAAGAAATTATTTTTACTTGTTCATCCTGATAATGTTTTAAACTATCACGTTGACAAGTTTGACGAGAAAATTTTTTAAATGCGGGGTAAAAACCATCTCTAAATAAATCTTCAAATTCATCATCTTCTACTAATTTAAAAGAAAGATTTTTAAGAATGATAAACCTGATGACGCATTTCCTAGCACGGGCTGCGTCATAATTCTAACTACCGAGACTACCAGAAGATGAGGATTAAGAGATCATAGATTGTCGGATATCACATTGAGGTGTCTGGCCTTGGTTGTGTTTATCTAAATAGCGTTTGAGGTGGTTGGTGCCGCTCTTATGATGAGCTTGGAAAATCTTGTCGCACAACGCACACTTAGCCTTCTGGGTGAGTATCTTATCGTGTTCATGTTTGGTGACGTCTATCTACTCGAAAAAATTCCACACATTGGGTCTTGACCTTTTAGGAGCTCTTGGTGTAGAATCGTCACTCCACCGGATCCGGGATTAACATCGCTAGGATCCGTAGGAGTAGCTGTAGTAGGAGAGCTTATTTCAAGATCAAGAGTTAGATTTTGCTCTTCATAATCAGATCCGGAAGCCATTTGATTGAAGGATTAGAGAGCCAAAACGATTATTAGAGAGTATAAGCGAGTATAAGAGTGTATAAGAGAGTATTAGAGAGAAGTAGATGAGTTTTGGTGTGAGAAAAACAAATGAAACCCCCATTCTATTTATAGAGGTAGCCTTCTAGACAAATGACCAAAATACCCTCATTTTTATCGTTTTTTGACCGTTTTAGGGGCAAAATGATCAAAACAACTAAAATAGTCGTTATGACCGGTCCGACCCGGCTTTTAACCTCAATGGTCACCTTAGGTGGCCGTTGCGGCCGGGCCGGGCACTAGGTCAGGCCGCCCGGCCCGGATATATTGCCCGGACAATTTTTTTGTCCGGGCCAGGCCAAGCACCGACGAGGCGGCCCGTACATGGGCCCAGAACCCGTTCTGGCACGGGTTTCTGGGCCAAACCCGAGCCGGGCCCGGACCGACGGGCTAAATGGACAAGCCTAGAATTAGGTACAAAAAACACGACTCGACTCGATATAGAAGAACATGAGATCACAGTTAGCATGGGCTTAATGTGCCAATCATATGAAGACTAACCCGTGCTTTGCACGGATTAAATACTAGTTCAATTGGAAAATGAACTTGTTGTTCCATAACAAAAGCCAAGGTCAGCGACATAGAAGAACATTAGCATGGGCTTAATATGCCAATCATATGAAGACTAACCCGTGCTTTGCACGGATTAAATACTAGCTCAATTGGAAAATGAACTTGTTGTTCCATAACAAAAGCCAAGTGACCTTGCTTTAAATGTAGAGGACATGTGAGATTATATTACAGATGACATAATGACAGAGCTCAATGACTCATCATAATTCAGAAGAGTATGCTAGATTTTAGAAAAGTACTACAGTGCTAATTAGATGCCAAAGGCCTTAAAGTCAAAAGTTGTATAGAAGAACACAAACATTGCCCTTCTCTCCTTAAAAAAAGAAACAACTTTTGAGGATAAAGCCAAAAAGAGAGAGGCCTTCCATATCTTAGCTTCAGTCAAAATCAGCGAAGAAAAATTAAGTAGATTCTGACCCAATGCACCCCTTTTCGGTAAGTTTGACAGGCTAATGCCAGAAATTACAGAAGTAAAATAATACCAGAGGGGAAAAAGGGAAGAATTTATTTTTCAACACGTATTGAAATACTTAGACCTCATCCACTTTGGATTAGAACTGAATACAACAGAAAACCACCACTTTGCTTATTAGGCTGTTTGTTTGCCCTAAAAAAATTGAAAAACAAAGAAATGGAAAACTATAAAATCAAAGAATTATTTTGGGAGTGTTTGGTTTGCTAAAAAAAGAAATAATAAAAAAATGAAGATGAGTTGTCACCTTATTATAGGATGATGTGAGTGATTTTTTAAGAAAACTTGTTTTGATGTTGTTTGGTTGGCAAAAAAAATAAAGAAATGAATTATAAGAAACCAATTTCTTAAAAAAGTTTGTTTGGTTCATACATAAAAATAAGAAATGAAATGAGATGAGATGAGCTGTCATTGTATTATTGGGTGATGTGATCCAAGATTAAGAAATGTGTTTTCACAACTTTTTGGGATGAAAACAAAGAAATGAAATGTTAATTAGATGTGATGAGTTGTCACAATCTAATTGGATGATGTGGGTAATTTTTAAATATGAGATGAGATGAGTTGAGTGATGTTGTTGATGAAAATAATATTTTATTAGATGTGGTGGATGTGGTGGATGTGATGGATGAGTTGTTGGATGAAAATAATATTTTATTAGATGTGGTGGATGAGTTGTTGGATAAAAATAATATTTTATTAGATGTTGTGGGTGAGTTTTAGGGATGGAAATGTGTGAAATTGTACTTTTGATATTTCTTAGTTTTCATTTCTATATTTTGGTTTTTTAGGAAATAACCAAACAGGCTTAAACAACAAAGATCAACAGAAGTGTATATCTACTCCTCTATACTTACGAAAGGGTCTAAAGATTCATTATTTATGTTACAGTAAAATGATACAGTGAATTTAGCATAGTGTTACTTCTATAGCAATATCACTGTAGCTCAAAAAAATAGGATACTATAACATTTTACAATTGCTATAACATTTATAAAAAAAATACTACAACGTTTAAAGAAGGGTTTCCTGTAGCGAAAATAAAAAAAGAACCGTGGTTTGCAAGGGAACACTAGTTAATTGTATATAACTAGTGTATCTTTCCGAGGGAGCAAGTATACAATGACAGCAAACAATAACATCACTCAAACAAAAAAAAATTATACACCTCTCTATGTAACAATTAGGGGTGCATTCGGTCCGGATACGGCTCGGATATGATGCCTATCATATTCATATCCGCTTACTTATCTCGGATACGGTTACAGATACGGATATACCTCGGTAAGGAAAATTCATATCCATATCCGCTAAAATCGGATACGGTTACGGATATACATGCGGATATATAAGCGGATATGTATGCAGATACAAAACGGATATGAGAAAGCTAGATAGTATTGAGAAAAACATAGTTCATGTGATACAAAAGAGTTCGTATAAAACCATATCCGTAACCATATCCTATCGGTTATAGATTTGAGTAATCATATCCGTATCCTAACAGATACAGTTATTGATATTTCCTCGGATACGGATACGGTTTAGCATCCCTAGTAACAATACATACATTGCATGTCGAGAGAGAAGAAATGAGTGCATGTTCCATAAAAGGAGAGTGCGTATAAGAGGTTCCCATAAAAAGATGAAGCATAAGTCTCGCTGAAGAATTTGAATTGATGGACAAGTGTGCAGAGATCCAGGCAGGAAAACATAGAGAGCATTTATTTCTCTCACCTAGACACAGAGAACTGCAGTTAATGCCATTTATTGCTCTCACCTTCTCTCTTACCCCTCTCTCTCTCTCTCTCTCTCTATTTCTGTTCTGCTCTCCACAATCTCTCAACCAAAAACCTTCCAGCGGAAAGAAAAGAATCTGAAGGCCACAAAGAATTCTGCTCATTGGGCTTTTTCCCTCAAAAGTTCTAATCTTGGTGAGTTCTTCTAACTAAATTTAGAAACTTGCATCTTTGTTTTCCCATTTGGGTTTTTAAAATATGGGATTTGAAGTATATGGGTATTTCTATCAAGCTACTTTCTATGTTAAGTCATGGACCATCATTTCAAAGTTGAGCTCTGTATGACAAAATCTAAGGGTGGCATCAAATTTTGTCCATCTGGGTCTTAATTTAACATGGTCTATAGAGGAGCATCAGTTCTCTTGATCCAAGTTGTGACCTTGGCAATCTTCATAAGGGTTTCGTCCCTTGGCTCTATGTCCTCAATTGCAGTCTCCTATGGTGAAAATGGCCCTGCGTTTTGTGCTCTAAGCTCAGATGGCTCTCATTCTGTTAGCTGTTTTGGCGCCGATAACTCGATAGTCTATGGAGCTCCTTCAAGGCTCCCTCTCTTAGGACTAACTGCTGGTGATAGCTTTGTTTGTGGCCTTCTCTTGGATTCAAAGCAACCCTATTGTTGGGGGAGCAATTTCTATGTCAAGATGGGAGTCCCTCAACCAATGGAAGGAAACGCTGCATATTCTTCAATCAGTGCTGGTGATAATCATCTCTGTGGGCTTAGAATCGATAACAAAAGCTCTATAATTGACTGTTGGGGATATAATATGACCGCTTCACATCAATTTGGGGGTAGAGTTTCATCGATCTCAGCTGGTTCGGGGTTCAATTGTGGTCTGTTTGAGCATAGTTTATCGGCATTTTGCTTTGGGGATGAAACCGGGAGCAATGTCATAAGCTTGATACCTAGAGGGTTGAGTTTCCGATCGATTTCAGCTGGTGGGTTTCATGTTTGCGGGGTCTTGGAGAATTTGCAAGTGTTCTGTTGGGGGAGAAGTGTAGGAGGCAATAGAGATGACGTTGATCATGTACCGATGGATCCAATGCTTTCAGTTGTCGGAGGAAGGTTCCATTCTTGTGGGATTAAGAGTGTCAGCACGGGAGTAATTTGCTGGGGTTTACGTCTGCCAAATAGTTTACCACCGCCGAAAGATTCTAGGGTTTATGGGATGGCTGCGGGCGATTACTTCACTTGTGGCATTGTCGCTGATAAATTCTTGAAACCTCGCTGTTGGGGCACCGGCGGCCCTTGGTCTTTACCCATCGCAGTCTCTCCTGGGGTATGCACATCCAGTTCTTGTAGCCCTGGATTCTTCGAGTTTAACCATGAAAAGTTAGGTGATCGGTTTTGCAAGCCACAAGGATCTAGGATTTGCTTGCCTTGCAGCACTGACTGTCTAGAAGGAACTCATCAGTTCAACTGCTCAAATTGTAGCTCGCCCGAGTGTTTTACATATTGTGGTTCAGGAAAGAAATCTAAGACCTGGAGGTTTTCTGTGCCAATTTTCATTGGAGAGATTGTTTTCGTGGTTGTATTGATATTCTTGGTTTCGCTTGTTGCTTGCCTTTATGTTCGGTATAAGTTGAGGAAATGTCGGTGTAGGGGAATTCAATTAAAGAATGGGAGAGGTGGAACGTGTTCATTTCATAAGGAGTCTGTAAAAATCCGGCCTGATAATGTTGAGGAGCTCAAGATTCAGAGAGCTCGAATGTTCACCTACGAAGAGTTGGAGAAAGCTACGGGAGGATTCAAAGAAGAGTCACAAGTAGGAAAAGGCAGCTTCTCTTGTGTTTTCAAAGGGGTTTTAAAGGATGGAACAGTTGTTGCAGTGAAAAGATCGATAGTAGTATCATCAGATATGAAGAAGAACTCGAAGGAATTTAGAACTGAGCTCGACTTGCTCTCAAGGCTGAACCATGCTCATTTGCTTAACTTACTTGGTTATTGCGAAGAAGGTGGAGAGAGACTCTTAGTATATGAGTTCATGGCTCATGGGTCTTTATACCAACATCTTCACGGTAAAGACCCGAGCCTTAAAGAACAATTGGATTGGGTTCGAAGGGTCACAATCGCCGTTCAAGCTGCAAGAGGAATTGAGTACTTACATGGTTACGCTTGCCCCCCTGTAATCCACCGAGACATCAAGTCTTCAAACATTCTAATCGATGAAGAGCACAATGCTCGAGTCTCTGATTTCGGTCTCTCTCTCTTAGGCCCAACCGACAGTAGCTCCCCTTTATCTGAACTCCCAGCAGGAACGCTTGGCTACCTCGATCCAGAATACTACAGGCTTCACTACCTCACAACAAAATCCGATGTCTACAGCTTCGGGGTCCTCCTCCTTGAAATTTTAACCGGTAGAAAAGCCATTGACATGCAATTTGAAGAAGGTAACATAGTAGAATGGGCAGTACCATTGATCAAAGCTGGGAACATTTCAGCAATGTTAGACCCGGCGACAAAACCTCCTTCAGATGTCGAAGCTCTTCAGAAAATCGCCGCCATAGCATGTAAATGTGTGAGAATGAGAGGCAAGGATCGGCCTTCAATGGATAAAGTGACGACCGCATTAGAGCGAGCTCTAGCTTTGTTAATGGGCAGCCCATGCAACGATCAACCGATCTTACCCACTGAAGTAGTTCTTGGAAGCAGTAGATTGCATAACAAACCAACCTCACAAAGGTCCTCAAATCAGTCTGCTTCTGAAATTGAGACTGCTGAGTTGGAGGATCAGAGGTTCGAGTTCAGAGCACCGTCATGGATTACATTTCCAAGTGTGACGTCTTCGTCGCAGAGAAGGAAATCTTCGGTATCTGATGCGGATGGTGATGGCAAAATCTTAGAAGGGAGGAATTTGGGGAATGCTAGTACTGTAGGAGATAGCTTGAGGTGCTTGGAGGAAGAAATTGGGCCTGCCTCTCCACAAGAGGATTTATTTTTGCAACATAATTTCTAAAGGTTGAAGGGTTATCTGTTTCTTTTTTATCATGATCATCCTTTGAATCAATTTGAAGGTCAGAGGTGAATTTCTAGCTGTTTTATTTCTTTCCTTCTTCTTCAAGAAGCCTTTTTTTATATATTGACATTATTGACAATGCAGTTGAATGTAGCCCTGTAGAACTGGGAAATGGAACTTGAAACTTGAAACTTGAATGGAAGAGGATGTTGCATATTGACCTTTGCCAAATATTTGTGCATCTGCTTGGAAATTAATATAATCCACGAAAATAATCATGTAAAATTATTTTCATTCTGTTCAAGTTGAGGCCTGATGAGGGTTTAATAACAATTTCATGTTGAGTTTGTACGTTCAAAGAGTTGGTTCCTGTAGAAGAACGGAGGAGGTGCTAGAATTGAAATACTTGAAGAAATACAGGCCACAGCAGAGAATCAGCCAGACAGAAGCCAGAAAGTCTGGCGGTCGACCGCCGCGGTCGACCGTCAACGTGCACAAAGTCTTAGTGGGATTCGGAGTTGGTGGCGGTCGACCGCCGCGGTCGACCGTGGATGACTGTAGGATATTTTCTCTCGGGTTTTGTGGTTCGGTCGACCGCCGCGGTCGACCGCGAGACCTACGCGGTCGACCGCCGCGGTCGACCATGGATGATTCTAGGCTGGGCTTTTGGATTTTGACCCGTTTCATTTCTGAGTTATATATAACTCAAAACCTGATTGTTTAGGGTATCTTAAGGACGATTTTGAGCAGCCTTTGAGAGAGGATTGTTGCATCCAATTGTGGGAGAGTTGTGAGAGATCTAGAGCTTTGTTTTAGGGTTTGATCTAGAGATTTGTAACTCTATTTGTATTCTCTTAATTTCTAATAGTAAGAACTCCCCCCTCCTTGCTCCGTGGACGTAGGCAACTTACCGAACCACGTAAATCTCTTGTGTTATTTGGTGATTTAGCTTTTTTATTTGGTTATGATCTCTCTTGTTTGGATTGTGCGATTCGATCGCTTCCGCGCCGCGCACGACAATTGGTATTAGAGCATCGGGTTCGACGTGAGGCTTGTTTGAAGGATTCGCTGAAGGAGTCCTATGTGAAGAGTTAGATCGATAACATGGGTGAAGGAAGCACATCGGGATCGTCTCTTACGAAGACGATACATAGTTTGAGCATCAATAACATGAAGATCGATGTTCCGAAGTTTGATGAAAAGATCAATTTCGGTTTGTGGAGGTGCCAGGTGATGGATGCGTTGGACGCTCAAAACTTGGAAGAGACTCTTGAGTTACAAGAGAAACCTGCTGATATGGAAGAAAATGTTTGGAAGAAGATGAATAGTAGGGCGTGTGGAGTTATTCGGTCATGCTTGACGTCGGATCTTATTTATGACGTGATGAACGAGACGTCGGCGAAGAAGATGTAGGAAACACTCAATGAGAAATATCTTACGAAGAGCATTGAGAATCGACTTCACTTGAAGAAAAGGTTTTATCAGTTCAAGATGAAGAGGGGAGTTTTCATTCGGGAGCATGTTAACAACTTCACAAAACTACTTTCAGACATGACTAATATGGATATCATGGTTGAGGATGAAGACAAGGCGATGCTACTTTTGTGTTCGTTGCCCGAGGATGATTATGGTACGTTTGTCCTAACTATGATTAATGGAAGAACTACTGTTAGTTACAAGGAGGTGACCTCAGCGTTGGTGAATTATGAGTTGAGGAAAAGTGTTGATGAGTCCTCCGAGAAGGCATCGGGAGATGCATTAGTAGTTCATGGCCATGGTTCAAACCGAAGCAGGAGGTCGCAGTCTAGAGGTGCACATCGTGGGATTCATAGGAATCAGTGTGTCATTTGTAAAGAGGATGGACATTGGAAAGCCGAATGCCCAAAGTTAGATCGAGCCGAGAAGAATAAGGGGAAAGCTGTACAAGTTTCAGAGGTGAATGTTGTCAAGACTAGTGGCAACAATTCAGATTTGGATTCTTCGGGCTATTCGTTTGCACTACCGTCAGTTTGTGTTGCCAACTCTACAGAGTGGATGTTGGATTCGGGTGCTTTATACCACGTATGTCCTAGGAGGGATTGGTTCTCCGGCTTACAGAAGTTGGAAAGAGAGGATATTGTGATCATGGGTAATGGACATGCATGCTCTATTGGTGGTATTTGTACCGTTTGTATTCGGATGTATGACGGAGTGATTCAGGAGTTGGAAGGAGTGAGGTTCGTTCCACAGTTGTCGAAGAACATCATTTCACTAGGAGCTTTGGAGGCAGCAGGCTATAAAGTGACCTTGGTGGATACACGTTTGAAGGTCACATCGGGGTCCATGATTGTGATGAAGGGCGTCAGAAGGAGCAATTTGTATTATTTGCTTGGAAGCACGGCTATTGATAGGGAGATGACGACTTCATCAGATTCGGCTAGACTGTGACGTTGTTTGATGCTGAGTTATTTGATTGGTAATTCCGTGCATAGGTTATTGAGGAGTACTTTGACTTGCAGTTTGAAGTCCTGTGAACCCATTGGTATGAGCGAGAAGACCGAGATGGAGTTTGGCACTTCTATCCATCATTCGAGGGGTCCTCTGAGGGGTGTTCATTCAGGTATTCAGGGGCCTTCCGAGGGAGCATTATTGGGAGGTAATAGGTATGTGGTTTCCGCAGTTAGGGGTTGCTCTAGGCATTGGTGGGTTGTAACCAAGTTCCGTTGGTGTGAAGTCCTAGAAGCCCGCAACGGATGGAGGAAGTGTGTTGGTAGAAAGGTAACCCGACGTTCTGATTATGGTAGGGGTTCTTTTTTTATTTTTTCCGAGCTCACGGTAATAGGAGACACTTCATTGGTGTGGAAACTTTGAGGAGACAAGGCGAGATGGCAGGTTTGGGCAGCTGTTCCTTTCTGGAGGAGGATCGGCGTTTGAAGTCGAGCATTGGCATTGGTGTGCGGGCTACGACATGTTTGGACCATCTTATGTATAGGTTACCGACTGCTGCATGTTGAGATTTTGGATCTGGTGGAGCTGCTTTAGATTTTGGGTTGCGTCGGATGTTTGGCTACCCAGCACTTGGTCACATTGTGGATGTGAGAGTTGATCCGATAACATATTTGAGATTCAGAGGCGTGTTTGATTATCAGGTATTGGCTTCTGATTTTGTTCTGAGCAGGTATGTCATGTATGACTCTCGGCAGGTGGAGAGTGATGATCAGATCTTTGGGACATCACAGCGGGTGGAGAGTGATGCTACTCCACGTTGGGTGGAAACTCCAGATCATACTGCATCATTTGGGATTCCAGCTGATGTGACACAGATTGGGAATCATGTTGTTTTGGATGCAAATGATAGGTTGATTGATTCGAGTATAGCTGATAAATGTAGTTTGGATATGGCCATTGGTTCATCTCAGATGGAGATGTTTGGATTAGTTCAGTTTGGGGCCATTGGAGGTGCTATCAGCCGCAAACTTGATCGTGATGTTGGAGAACGGTTGCGAACTCTTCTAGTGGAATGAGGCCTTTGGAGGCAATTTGGGTGAACTATGTTCGGCTTGATTCCTTGGGCAAGAGGATACGTAGGCAGTCTTTCAGATGCAGCCGGTTTGATCAGTTGATTTAGATGGGGGGAGATCGTGTTTCAGCTCTAGTTTGGTTCCCTGACTTGTTGAGGGACTATTGGATGATTTGGTGTCGGCTCAGTTTTGGTGGAAACATTCGCCGAGGTGGAGAATTGAATAAATACAGGCCACAGCAGAGAATCAGCCAGACAGAAGCCAGAAAGTCTGGCGGTCGACCGCCGCGGTCGACCGCCAACGTGCACAAAGTCTTAGTGGGATTCGGAGTTGGTGGCGGTCGACCGCCGCGGTCGACTGTGGATGACTATAGGATATTTTCTCTCGGGTTTTGTGGTTCGGTCGACCGCCGCGATCGACCGCGAGACCTGCGCGGTCGACCGTCGATGATTCTGGGCTGGGCTTTTGGATTTTGACCCGTTTCGTTTCTGAGTTATATATAACTCAAAACCTGATTGTTTAGGGTATCTTAAGGACGATTTTGAGCAGCCTTTGAGAGAGGATTGTTGCATCCAATTGTGGGAGAGTTGTGAGAGATCTAGAGCTTTGTTTTAGGGTTTGATCTGAGAGATTTGTAACTCTATTTGTATTCTCTTAATTTCTAATAGTAAGAACCCCCCTCCTTGCCCCGTGGACGTAGGCAACTTGCCGAACCACGTAAATCTCTTGTGTTATTTGGTGATTGTGCTTGTTTATTTGGTTGTGATCTTTCTTGTTTGGATTGTGCGATTCGACCGCTTCCGCGCCGCGCACAACAATACTATGTAATGGTTGTATACTTTCCTATGTCTGGATTCATGTACTGCGGTAGCCTTGGAAATAGTTTGTGAAAAAAGATTTCGTCCAACTAACCACAAAGGATATAAATATTTCTTTCAGCGTTTTTAGTTTTTTTTTTTTTTTTTGTATATTCCGTATCATATGCATGTGCATGCTGGGTTCATATTGGAGAGGAGTTACCTCCTAGACTTTTATGGTTACATTATTAGCCTTGCTATGAAGTAGGGATAAATATTTTATCTTATTTTATTTTTATTTGTTTTGCTAACAAGGGTAACCTTGGCTTGGAGAGTGGTAAACTGAGTTCGAATCCTCACGCTTGTAGGAGGTCCCACTAAGTTTTTAACCTTCAACCCATAGTGGGAACACCTTCTCAGATGAATTTGGATTCTCTCTATTATAAAAAGTAGTGGAGGGATAACTACTTTTAATCTTAACATTTGATTATTTAATAGACGGTTATGATGCAATCTAAATCTAATGCTTACCATACATTCGTGTATTGCACTCATTCCTAATTTATACTTAAAAAATTCACAGTCACCGATTAGATAATTAATGGTTATGACATCTCTTAGGGCTAAATATTTTAGTTTTTATTATGGTAGAACGTGTTTCAGCATGGCTCCACCTGACTTTTTACAAACAAGTCTAGATATATAAGTATTTTCATGTTAGTCCCTCAAAATCTCATATTGAAATTGGTTCGAAAGCTTTCATATTTGAAATTAATCCCCTAAAGCTTTCATATCTGAGAATAGTCCCTGAAAACTTTGTATCTTGCAATTTGTCCTCCAAATATTTGAAGTGTTTGAAATTCCCCTTTGTTATACTAGTTGGATTGCAAGTGCAATGCACGTGATAAATTTTTAATTTATTCTTTTATTATTGATTCATTTCATTAAGATTTATTTAATTTAAACTATGTGTCAAACATATGGATAGAATTTAAAAATTCAAAAGGATTGAATAATGAATTTACATTTATGTATCAACTGGGTGATAATAGATTCTTTGCATCCTTAACAATAGAAAACAATGAATAATTTTATAAAAGAATTTTATTTGATATACAACATTGAGTTTCAATCAACCAATGCTATCTATATACAGATGACAGTAGACGACCTATTTAATCATAATAATCCAATATAAATGTTACTAAAATAGTAGCATCAATTTTTTGCTTTAGTCCTACTTGTTTCTATCTCCTCAAAACAAATAATAGTCATGCAACAAACAATAGAGATACTATAAATATCTCTCTTTATCATTGGATATTTTGAGCTTTAATGGTTCTAATTTTTTTCGAGCGGTAAGCTACTTATGCCTATTAGGAGTGTGAGATTTTCTGATTACATGTCTATGAAATTCATCGAATCAAAGTAAATTGTAAGATGCTTAAAAACTACAAAGATAGTATAGAGCAAGAATTTTTGAGAAAGCAAAGAACCAAAGATTCATACTCTTAAGATAACACTTCTATCATTGATAAAATCAATTGCAGATGAAACCAAAGGAGAGAAACCATGATACTATAACTAAAAAGAATTTCAGATTTGTTTTTACAGATATGGATCAACTTTAATTGATATTTCTCCTGTAGAGTTCACTCTCAAATTGGGCTCCAATAAGTTTCTTATTAGAATAAAATTTAGATATCGCATAGATCCACTGAACCTGACTTATCATAGGTAAAAAAACAATGACATATTGAGCTATCGACTCACCAAAGCTTCTTTTGAATCATTTGCTACCCATGTTTTTTTAGTAAGCTGCCTGTATTTACGACTTATCCCGATGCATGGCGATGAGAAGGGTATGCTAATCAACCACTTGTTCTCCCTTCTTTACCACCTAAATTAAAATTTTTAAGTATGAAGTTTAGTAATTGCTAGTTTGGGAAAGGTATTTTTGGCAGTAGTTAAAAAAATAAAGATATTATAAACACATTTTATCTATATTAGATCTATGAACAAATGACCATGTTAATAAAACACAGTAACAGAGTGGCACAGAAGCACTTGGTCTGAAAATAGATAAAATATGTACTGGAGCAAGCATGAAAAAGGAAATTTTTTAATAAAAAAAGTGAAATAGGATGTATTCTACGATATAATTAGATGTAACAAACTTAATAGAAGACTCCCAAATGAACAGTTAGCAAAATCAACTACCAGATTATCTTTTGACATTACCAAGAGCTGGTGCCTACCCAGGGCTAGGTCCTGCTCCAGAACCCTATATAGAAGATAAAAAATGAGCAAGGTGTTGTTATGATAGAGAAAAAGAAATCAAAACAAATGAAAACCTATCTACAAGAAATTAAGCCTATATATGCAAGACTTACAAGAGGTCGTGGAGGAGTGCTAGCAATTTGTGATTGATGATACTTCAATATCATTCAACATCTTGCTTGAGAATTACAGATATCTAAACCTGCCATCAGCACAAAATTCCTCGTCAACAAGAATAATATAAGTTACCAAAATACCTTATCCTCGCGAATAAAAAGGTCACAGAATATTCTTTTAAGTTATGAAAAATTAGGTTTATCGTCAAAACGTAGTGAACGACAGTAGTGATAGTTGGATGCAAATTATGTAGGATATCCATGACATAATGCCTGAAGATAATATATCAATGTTGTCAAGATTTTATATATATAAATACACACACACACACACACACACACACACACACACACACACATATATATATATATATATATATATATATATATATATATATATATATATATATATATATATATATATATATAGTCATTATTAAGAAAAGTAAGAAAAGATATCGTCAAGGCTCCCAACTTCATTATGTGAATTAGATCTTACCTCAATATAGGTGGTAACTTTTCTTAATTTTACTAATTTTTTTATATTTCTGCTTCTTTGTTCTTCTAGCAACCAAATGTAGTAAACACAAGCCACTTGAAAATCACTTGATGTTATTAATAAAAGAACTTCTCTACCATTTTCTCCCCATCCAACTTACAGTATCAACCCACTTTCTAGGAGCATGCATCTCTTAGACTAATTTCCTAATAACCCTCCACAATTAGGAAGTGAAATCACAAACAAACATAGATGATATTTATTTCCAGGATGCAAATTGCAGAAAGGAGACAAATTACAAAATTATTATCTAAAATATCAAATTGTATTAGTTTTTCTCCTGTAGGCTGTAGGTAACTTATTCAAGTAACAACAAGTTAACTATTACATCATGATGATACTAAAAACTTACCTTCACACTTTTAGTCTACTATGAACAAAAAGTTGAAAGGAATTTGAAATGGCAACAAAAAATGAGGAGGGGGTGGGGGGAAGCTATATGCAGTGAAATAATTGATTGCTAGCTATTAAGAACAGTCAACCTTCTATTTTAACATTAATCTCTAATTATAATTACAACCAAGCAATTTAATAAGAAAACATGGTATATTAGTATATGTATAAGAGAAGATAAAACGTCACAATTAATCCACCCTATAACCAACAACTCAACTATGTACAATTAAATAATTAAATACATATTTCTTTATGAATCATTCTTCTTAATAAAATAAATATTGCAAATTATCAAACTTGGGATGGGAAATATTAAATACATATTTCTTCATGAATCATTCTTGTTAATAAAATAAATATTGCAAATTATCAAACATGGGATGGAAAATATGAATACTTAGAAGCGTAATAAAGGAAGTTAAAAGTTTTGACACTCATATCATCTTTTATAAGTAGTATAGATATAGATATAAATGATGATTAGTGAGGTTGCCTCTCTTAGGAATTGTCAGTCCATTTCAGGTTTAACTCCTACACACATTGCAGTATTTGAGAGCATGGGTTCTCGAGCTAGTGATGTGCCAAGAGCATAAGTAATACATCAGTGGCGAGAAAAGAAAGGTAGTATATATCAAATAATCGTGGCTTAAAAATATATTAAAGGATATAGAGAGATAAAGCACCCTATAATGGAATAGCACAGGGACTCAAAAGGAGTAGAAATACAAAAATGAAATATCGTCTTAAATAAATTCAATATAGATTCACTTTTTGCTTATCATCATAGAACAAAGGTTATGAAAATGCTCAATTATTACCTTTTTCACTAAAATAGTACCCAATAACAAAAAGATCAACTGATTTAATAACAGAAGTTTATGTAGCAATCAATATTCAATCATAAGCATAAAACTCTGTTTCATCCAAAAATTCGGCTCAACATTGCTGTTAAACGAACTCCAGCTTCAGCTAAGCTCAAGCTCACCACATACATTCTACTTTCAAAATACTCATATGTAATAAAAGTTTGACTTAATTTACATATAGAAATAGAGAATTATATTATTAGTTAAGATTATTGTTCTGAGTTTTTATGCCTCATGTTTATGTTTTGTAACATTTTTTTGGTGTTTTTACTCCTGCCACTTATTATATGGTTTCCACATAAAAAATAAAAGATGATTTTCATTGATTTGACCTATTTTAAAAGTGTTTTTCATGGGAAAAACTGTAATACTAAGTCCATATGTTTTTTTGGTCAATGAAATAAATTTTATTCATCACCAAAATATTGAAATAAAAGAGCAACAAGAACTACCAGAACTTTGTCTGGCAAACAAAAAACTGAATCCTATCTATAGTTTATAATTTTGCTACTTCTTCTCTTAAGTATTCAGGAACATCCTCATTAAGAGCTTTCAAGAGTAATGAAATCTTAATTTCCTTGATAAGCTGGTCAGGGCTGCGGGTTCTTTGTTGGAAAATCCTCAAATTTCTCTCCTTCCATATCCAATAAACTGCTCCAGATAACATCATTCTCTTGAGTTTTTTCATGAATCCAAGACCCCTCAAATTGTTGCTATACCATCTCATTACCTGACTCCAGCAGCAGGATCTCCAAGTAAACTTCATCCATGCCATCAGATTAATCCAAACATAAGAAGAAAACCGACATTCAAAGAGCAGGTGTTCTCTAGATTCAGGTTGACTAACAGAATCAGCACAAAGCACACACTGGTTGATTTCCAATATACCCATACGACACATTCTGTCTTTAGTCAGAAGCTTTAATAGAGTAGCAAGCCATAGGATTATCGAATGCTTGGGATAATGCAAACCACCCCAAACTGTTTTCGCCTAGGGTACAGCTGCTGAAGATTGGGAGATAGTGTTATAGATAGATGAAATTTTTATTTTTCCATTGCTGTGACAGTTAGCAATAACTCTGAGTAGGTTGTGCACATTACCTACTAAGTCCATATTTTACCACAAAGTGTTTTCCCTTTAAAAGGAAAGTGTCTACAAATAGCAC
Organism: Asparagus kiusianus; assembly: GCA_022839385.1. Taxonomy (NCBI): domain Eukaryota; kingdom Viridiplantae; phylum Streptophyta; class Magnoliopsida; order Asparagales; family Asparagaceae; genus Asparagus; species Asparagus kiusianus. Next base: position 158,306 of record BQKN01066532.1, read on the forward strand.
ATCCTTAATAAGTATATACTACCTAAAATACATTTGTACAGTTCTATTTCAATATCATAGAAAACATCTACATGAGAAGAAAGCATTATTAGCACATAAATTTTTTTGGAGACTATAAGATTAATGGTAATCGAAAAATACTCAAAGCAATAATTTAGTATATGTTGGAATTATAATTCTCTACTAATTACTAAAGTGATGAAAACATGTCTTTATTCAAATTATAATCAGAGTCATTAAGCAAAAATTGGATTACACAGCCATTAGCTATCCAATGAATAAAGAAATAATAAAAAATCATATAGGAATTCAAGCTAACTTTTTACATTAATCAAGTTGATTTATCCAGATTTTTAAGTGGAGTAGCAAGAGCTCTTTGGTTAATTGGATGACCCCTCATATACACCATAAGGGGTCTTAGAAGTGTTCTTTGCCTACCTTCACATACTGAAAGTAGCAAAATCCATATTATACTTTTAAAAACAAAAACTAACAACAAATATGAATGCAAAAGAGTGAAATGTCTGTTGTTAATAGTAAAAGTTGAGGAAAAAAGGATCAGGAATATTAAGCAAAAATAGTTTAAAAACAAACCATAAATAGCCAATTATAAGATATATATATATATATATATATATATATATATATATATAAACTCATTTTCTTTATGTGGATAGAATTTCACAACGTTCTTCTTTGTCCGGTGGCGGTAGCGTACAACACCTAAGACATAATGAAAATGTATATCATCATAGGTTATTTGTTGAAAATACAAATTATTTGTACAGTCTAGACATCAAAAATTTTATAGATTAAGCTTGCTAATGTTTCAATTAATTTAATTATAGTTAGATCCCTTGTACTATTGCCTAATCGCAAATAAATCTCCTATAGTAAATTTTTGACTCTTTTACCATCTAAATATCTATTTGTCCAAAGAAAAATAAAAAATAAAAATGCTTGTTTTTGAAGGTAAAAGAGTCAAAAATAGTTTTAGTTAGGAGGTCTACTTGCAGAAAGAAAAAGTCTAAGGACATTCGCCTTTATGGATTGTCTTCAGACACTCACACTAAAAGTAAAAGGGTGGGGTGGGGTTTAGTTTTCTAATAGGCTTAAATTGGGGTTAGGTTGGGTTTTACCACACGTGGCGACCTAATGATGCAAGTGATAGCAACACTCACATTGCGCGAGTATTGTTAGAATTCCTACTACAACAATAGTCTACAATGGGTCCATCCAAAATTTACTGATAATATATGGTGTATATCTACAAGTAACCCTATCAAATTTGGAAAGAGATCATTGATCTTAGGAAATTAAATGGATGAAGTGCACACTTTATTGTGTTGTAAATAGGGGGCATATTCATAAAGAACCATGAGAGAGAGAGAGAGAGAGAGAGAGAGAGAGAGAGAGAGAGAGGAGGTAATGAGAGAAATTAGAGGAAATCAAAGGGAGACTCGCTTGCTATTCTTTTTTCTATATCTCTCGTTACCTAATGAGTGCACGTACACATTCGTTAAAAAAATTGATCCTGCTTTGATGAAAGCAAATAAACCAAGAACATTCTGAAACTTTTGAACTAAAAGGCTAAATTGCATAAGTCATACTTTTAGTTAACATTAATTCAACTATTAGCATGTGACCATGTAAGATGAATACATACCAAATCAAAGTGTCTAGGATGCTTGAATGCCTATGGATGATGTGCAACAACCAATACAATAATTCCCTACATATCAACGAGGTCTTTAGAACAAAATTGGTCAAAGACCGTTCATAATTAACAATTTTCTTGCTTCCTAATTAAAAAAATAAATGAGATGAGGTTTACTGTTGTCTGCTCTAGACCATCCATTTCAGCCAGCAGCGTTAACGATAGTCTCTCCCAAATATAAGTAATGCCACTTGAATCCCTACCATGACCCTATTTATAGGAAATATCAATAATGTTAAATAAATGTTCAAATATGTCCTAGTCAATTAATGTACTATCACATTACCAAGAAACTTAACAGGGAAAAAAAATCCACCTTGAAAGCCAAATAATACACTTGAAAGCCAACAATAGTACATTTATACTCAAGGAAAAACATAGATCCCTAAACATTTCTTCCCTTGGTGTTCATATAATAAACTTGATCGAAACCAATAATAATACATTTATACTCCATGAAAAAAATATCTTCATTTCACATAAAAAGTGAAGAAAGAAAATACATTAGGCAAAAAATCAAAACCTCACTCCACTGTAGGCACTACAAATCAACTGAATCATGATAAGATGATAGCTTTTTCAATGTAATCTTGCGTTGTACTTGGTCTAGAGGTGTTATTTCCACCCGTGTAAGGCAACTTCAACATAGGTTCAACACTTGCTACTATCAAGAAATGATTCGCAGTCAACAATGAAACTGTAGCAAAAAGAATTTCAGCAAGAAGAGGAATGGAAATGGAAGGAGCGAAAAAGAACTCACCTTTTGAATGCTATTTGAGAGAGAAAAGTCGGAAGCATGCATCAAACAATAGAGAATCTCAATTAAGTAAAAATGTTGGATTCACATTAAAATTTCAATCATCATACAAATCAAATTGTGAGTAATTGAAACTTAAAGTGTTTAAGAAAACTAAATTATTACAATCGAATCAAAACATATCTAAATAACAACAAAAAATTTAAGATCAAATGAAATAGGAGGTGGTCAATTACCTTATCACAGCTTTCAAATAGGGTTGATGTCGGGGCGCTTCTTCTTAAGAAATATGATTGTCTACAATGGCTTCGGACATAGTTTTATTATAGAAAAAGGAAGTGAGAGTTATGATAATATTTTGAACAGAAGTTGTAAGGTTGGAAATGATTTTCATTTGGAAGAGGAATTGAAGCGGCGGAATAAATAAAAAAAAGAAGAAAGAATGGAAAGCTCGTTGCGGAAAAAGAATTTGAAGCAGTGACAAAAAATGAGAGGGGGAGCTAGGTGCAGTGAAAGAACTGATTGTTAGCTATTATGAACAGTCAACCTTCTATTTTAACATTAATCTCTAATTATGATTACAACCGGATAATTTAATAAGAAAAGATGGTACATTAGTATATATAAGAGAAGATAAATGGTCACATTTAATCCACTCTATAACCAACAATTGTGTACAATTAATTTAATAATTAAATACATATTTCTTCATGAATCATTCTTCTTAATAAAATTAAATAACCAACAATTGTGTACAATTAATTTAATAATTAAATACTATTTCTTCATGAATCATTCTTCTTAATAGAATTAAATAAAGAAAGGATAACTTTGTTAAATTAATGAAAGATGAAGGGTATTTTGGGGTAGAGAAAGTTTTTCTAGTACTCCCTCTTTTAAAGGGAGAATGATTTACCATCCAAAATTTTAATCATGGTTATGATGCGGTTAATCATGGATGTCTAATTACCAAAATCAACATCAAAATCCATCAAAAGCAGGCCCAAAATCAATAATTTAAAGTCTAATATAATCTTTTCCTAGCTTGTACTCCGATGAACTTTTTTCTAGAGTTTGGGTTTGAATGAATGTGTAGTACTCTTGCAATCATTTTATAAATGTGATACTTAGAAAATGTTTCGTTTCTTATTAGGAGAATTTTTTCGAAAAGACTTTTTTTAAAAATAATTAGGTAAAAATGATCGTTTTACAAAATAATAAGTAAAATCGACTTTTTTTGACATCTCATTAAGACTGGACAAAAAAAAGTTGATTTTGCAAAATATCAAATTTAAAATACACGAGACTAACTAGTCTCGTGTAATTAATAAACGCTAATTGTAAATTTTGTTTAAGCCCTAATATATATGGGACTAGTAGTACCATGTATATTAATGTCCTCCTCCACCTTCAAACTGTAGCATTAAAATTTCACATTTTTCCCCTCCATCTCACTCCCCTCTGCGTCACCCAAACCATGACCCAAATTTCTTCCTGCAACACCGTGGCCTCAAGCATCTGCTGGAAACTTTACAAGCAAGTTTCGTTAACCGAAGTTGTACAAATCAATTGGAACCCTTAAATTCTCCACTATATTCTTCAACATAATTTAAAAACCACTCGTTTCTTGACCCAAATCGAGAAAAGAACTGACCTAAAAGAGAATCCCGAGGTGAGCAAGCGGATATTAGAGAAATTATTAAGTAAACTTAAAGCAGGCAAATAAATCCAAAAATAAAATAAACAGAAAAGTCTGGCCTGATCAGGTAGCAGTCGTGCAAGCACTGTCCTAGAAAATTGAGGACTCGTCTATTGCCCTGGCACAGATAATCTCTTCTCCCCTAGCGACAAAAGCCCCCGGAAACAGTCAACCTCTGTACTCGGACAAGAGTATAGAGATTCTACTCGGATAAAGAAGATTGCCCAAATAAAATAAGCAACAGTAGCAAATTTTTGAGAGGGAGAAAAGTGAAGAATTTTCCTCGACTTTTGAAGGCAGGAGAGAGGGAGAAGAACTTTCGTCGTTGTGTATTTCCGAGCTGGTAAGAGGCGGTATATATAGGGTTGAGAAACCCTTAGCCGTTGAGAAATCCTCACATAACGTTCGCTAAATTCGCGAGTAACGTTCGACCGTTTGCATGTTCTCCAAAAAACATGCAGCCGTGCAAAAAGAAGTAAAAAATTCAAAACGTAGCGGGCGTGCGCGCGCGGCGGGCGTGCGCGCATGTGTGTGTTAGCCAAAGCCCAAACAAATGAAAGCCCAAAACACCCCCTTCATGGGGACCCTCAAAGCCTAAAGAGAGGAGAACCAATTTAAACCCTCTACTGTTCACTAACTTAGTCCATGTGGGACTATTCATTGAAGGCGAAATTACATTTTCTCCTACAATATTGCCAACAATCCCCCCCCAAAGGCTATATTTGACTGAAAACTCAATAATAATAATAATAAATAAATCATAAAACAAATATAGGTTAGGCAACCTTTCGTATCGTGAATTCGGGAGAGATAGCTTTCGGCTTTGAACGTTTCCTTGGTGGATTCATCGCAACCTGAGGGACATAATGGACTAGGCCTTGAATTAGGCCCCTTGTACCAGGTATTGATGAAAACACACAAAATATGTCTTCATCTATTGAGCAAAGCGGGTTGAGCACTAAAGGTCATGCTCACGATAATCGACTCATGAGAGTTTCTAGGGGTTAGCCCAGCTCACCCCCCCCCAACCACGACCATCACGGTTCCTCTCACGTAGGTAAATCCTCCAATGATGCTACAGCTGGATATCATACCCTCCATAATACATGCGTTGGACTTATTAAGAGTAAAACTCAACCTAATCAGATGTATCATAAGAGCATCGTCACCATAGAGAAGGGATAGCAGCAGATGTTACTATAATGATATATAAATATATCTAGGTCGATGTTCTACATGAGTGTCACTAGTCCAGCTTGTTTCTACCATATTGAACATATATTGGGACTACGTCTCTAAATAAAGGTTGGGTTTCTGATGTCAGTGATCTTATCTATGGGCTTAACCCCATCTCCCTCGATGAATCCAGAACCACTCCTAGATAGACCCTTAGTCAATGGGTCGGCAAGATTCTTTTTAGACTTTACAAAGTCTAGAATCATAACTTTACCTAGCAGGTGTTGTACATACTTATATCTTATTTGAATATGTATGTTAAGTTTTTTATTTACATGCACTTGCTTTAGAAGTTCTATGGTGGATCTAGAATCAGAGTGAATAGAAATTAGAGAAGAGGGTTTAGGGATCAAAGGAAGTTCAGAGAGTAGATCTTTTAACCATTCTGCTTCTGTACAAGTGGTATCAAGAGCAATCAATTCAGACTCCATGGTGCTCCTAGCAATTACTATTTGCTTACAGGATTTCCAGGATACAGCTGCAACACCAAACAGGAATACATATCCAGATGTAGACTTTACACTGTTAGAATCCGTGACCCAATTAGCGTCACTATACCCTTCTATTACATCAGGGTACCCAATGTAAGTCAAGGAATAGTCAACTTTGTCTTTCAAGTATATAAATACTCTCTCTAAGGCAATCCAGTGATCTTTACTAGGGTTGCTGGTGAAAGTACCCTAGAGGGGGGGGGGGGGGTGAATAGAGTATTTGCTAATCTAATTCGATATCGATGCCAAATTAAAACTTATTAACAATATACTAGCAATATGATATACACAAGTGATATATGCAAGAATGTATAATTTAAACAAATGGCGATATAAACATAAGATAATAGGCGATATGAAAATATACACTAGAATAAGTGAGTCAATGCCAAACACAAATATGCAATATGATCACTGAGTTTGGTCAACCCTCGAACTACGTCTCCGCTCCTCACCCTCGAGGAGATTCTCCACTAATCACAATACAAATAACTACACAATCGGTTTTTAACGCTCACCGATAACATTTACAAATTACCCATTAACAATCACACAATACACTCCTCTAAGTGTTGGCCGACCCGTGTCACCTTCCTCAAGTATTTGGATTTACCACCTCTCCCTAGGTTTTACTACCAAACCACTCCTCTTGGAATTGACCATGTTCATCTCATAACCACTCATCTAAGTGTCCTTGTGTATTACAACATGTTTCACAACAATAAGCTCAAATAAATGAATTTATTCTCTAATACAAATGAGAACGAAATTGAAGCTCACTCAAAGATACACTCCCACAACCCAAGTATACAAAATGTGAAATACTTAAGCTCAAATGGTTGTGTGTGTAAACAATGAACAATAACAAAATTAAACTCAATTCTATCTAGCATAAAAATATGAGAATCAAAATATAAGATTAGCTAGAAGAAAGAGTTAGAAAAACTTCTCTAAAAGACAAAGAGTTTTAGATGATGATTTTGAGGTTGAACTCCTCAAAAATAAAATTTCGGTTCTCCTCTTTGTAAACTCTCTTTATCAAACAAACAAACACTTAATTCCTTGTTAAAAACGAGCAACCAAATTGGGTTAAACACACTTATGAAACACCTAAAAAACTTGGCTTAAAAATAAGCATTTAGGGGTATATATAACCCCTCAAAGAGAGACTGCCAAAACTAGTCGTTACAGTCTTATCGGTCGACTGATAAAGATGTTAGTCGACCGATGAGCTGACCGTTGGTAGCATCCAGGACTTTATCGGTCAACTGATAATCATCATCGGTCAACTGATAGGCTGCTTCAGTCGACTGATAAAGATCAGTCAACTGAGCAAAAATAAAACTAATGATTGCAGAACAGTTTATCCGTCGACTGATGAACAATGTCGGTCGACTGAAAAATATGCACAACCCTTATATGCACAGTAAACTTGATTTTCAAAGTGTGTTTAAAAATAACAAAAAAATTCTAAAAATTATAAAACTTGGAGAAATATTTATATACATGAAGATAAACATGTTAGAGAAGAAATTTTTGAAATGTTATTTCCTATTTGTTAAAACTTATAATTTTATAAAAATCTCAAAAATATGAGTTCGTTTAAATACTTGATTTTGACAAAACAATTTCAACTAAATTTTGGAATCCTTTTTAGTGGATTAATCGATTTTGGAAATGATATAAAATGGTATTGTTCAGTCTATAATCCAAAACTCAAAATATGAAATAATACGTGTGTGTGTGTGAATTTTGAGCTCTAAGTTTAAACACACAAAGTATAAACCTAAACTACTATACCAAGCAATGATCTACATTAAGCTCGTCTTGGTTGCGGATGAAGCGATGATGAATCTTGACTTGAACTGCGACGACGTTATACTGTTTTCCTTTCAACCTCCTTTGAATTGTCATTGTTAAGCTCAATTCCATCCAACCTCCAACTAAGGATTTTTGTGTAGAATACCTAACAAACAAAATATAAACACTCGACAAACGATGTTAGGAATTGTTTGTTAATCATCAAAATTAGATTAGACAATAGTCTCATAAACATGAGACCTAACAGCTGGTATACCGATTTAGTCTCCCTACAATTTAAGCTATATCAGGTTTAGTCCAGTTGGATATGTATAAAAGAGATCCAATCAGCTGAGAATACTTCAGCTGGGAGACAGGTTCACCTTCATTCTTCTTCAAAGATATAGAAGAGTCATAAGGTGTAGAGATAGGTTTAGAGCTATGAAAATTAAATTTGATCAGCATTTTCTCAATACTATGAGAAAGACTCAAGAATATTCTTTTGGTGTCTCTAGTGATTTTCATTCCAAGTATCATGTCAGTAAGACCTAAGTCTTTCATGTCAAATTTCTTGGAGACATAATCCTTAACCTTTAAGATTTCTTCAAGAGTTGTTCCAAAGATAAGGATATCATCAACATAGAAACAGAGGATGACATAATTATTATTTATCACTTTAGAATAGACACACTTATCATGTTTATTCGCAGTGAAGCCATATTGGGCAATGATTTTGTCAAATTTCTGGTGTCATTATTTAGAAACTTGTTTTAAACCATACAAAGATTTAACAAGTTTGCAGACTTTATTTTTCTAACCTTTAGCAATAAAGCCTTCAGGTTGGTTCATATAAATTTCTTCATCTAAATCATCATTCAGAAAAACAGTCTTGATATCCATCTGTATGATCAGCTTATGAATAGCAACAAAGGCTAATAATACTCGGATAGTTGAGACTCGGGCTACAGGAGAATATGTATCAAAGTAATTGATGCCCTTTTGCTGAGTATAGCCTTTAGCTACTAATCTAGTTTTATAATTATCAATGGAACCATCAGCTCTAAGTTTCTTCTTGAATATCCACTTACAACCAACAGGTTTATAACCTGAAGGTAAGTCGGTGAGTATCCAAGTATGGTTTTTAATTATTGATTTTATTTTATTATCAATGGCTTCTTTCCAGAAAAGAGATTTAGGAGAATCTATTGCTTCCTTAAAGGAGCTTGGACCACCTTCAACAAGAAAGATAAAGAAGTCTTCTCCAAAATCCTTTTGAATCTTACCTCTTTTACTTCTTCAAGGTTCAATATCTACAGGCTGAGAAGAACTAGAAGATGTGTAGATCAGAAGGAAGAGATGATCTAGGAGTTCCTGAGATTTTGGATTTGAAAGGAAAGATGTTTTTAAAGTAGACTGCATCTCTTACTTTAATGATAGTGTTGTTGGATATGTTACTGATTTCAGAGTTAATGACTAGAAATCTGTTAACATTGTTATCTAGTGCATATCCAATAAAAACAGCATCAACAGTCTTAAATCTAATTTTTCTTTTCTTAGGTTCGGGAATAGCTACCTTAGCCAAGCAACTCCAAACTCGGAAGAAGTTCAACCTAAGAGTTCTTCCCTTCTAATATTCATAAGGAGTTATGTAATAAGATTTATGGGGAATACTATTAAGAATGGAGCAAGCAGAAATAAAAGCTTTACCCCAAAGATTCTCAGGTGCTCATGAACTAAGTAACATACAGTTCACCATGTCCATAAGGGTTCTGTTCTTTCGTTCAGCTACCCCGTTAGAGTGTGCTATATAGGGAGCAGTTACCTCATGAATAATATCATGCTCTTAGTAATATTCAGTCATTTCATTTGAGGTATACTCCCCCACCCCCATGATCAGATCTTAAAATCTTAATCTTCTTTTCAATTTGGTTCTCGGATTCAGCTTTATACACCTTAAACCTATCTAAAACTTCATCCTTAGTTTTGAGAAGATAGGTGTAATAATATCTGGAGTGATCGTCTATAAAAATCGCAAAATATCCCCTACCCCTCGGGTGAGAACTTGGTTCGAGTCACACACATCACTATGAATTAATTCGAGGGGTTTGGAGTTTCTAGTTATAGACTTAAAGGGTTTTTTAGTGTGTTTCACTTGAACACAAATCTCACACTTAAATGAAGGATCATGAGATGATTTAGGAATGAGATTCAATTTAATCATTCTCTGCAAAGTTTGAAAATTTACATGTCCAAGTCGTCCATACCAAACATCATAAGACTCAAAAATTTGAGCAACAGAAGATTTAAAATTTTTATTAGAACTTGAATTGATTATATTGAGCTTGAAAAGACTATTACAAATAAAACATTTTCCTATAAATACATTGTTCTTTGTAATCATAAATTTATTGGATTCCTTCAGCTCTAAGGAGAAGAGATTCACTGATTAAGTTCCGACGGAGAGAATGAACATGATGAATGCCTTACAGATTTAGAGCTTTCCCAAAAGGCATAGTGAGCTCTATGCATCAACTTCCTATTATTTGTTTGGTGAAGACATCTGCTAAGATTGTGCTTCCTCCACGTGATTCCTGGTAAGTTAAAAACCAAGAGTGATCATTGCAAACGTGAATATTAGCTTTGGAATCTAAGTTCCAATCAGTAAAAGAAGTAAAAGAATTTACAAGATAGGAAGAAGAGGCTAACCTAAAGGAATTTGGATTTTCTTCAATCATATTTACTTTGTAAGATCTATTTCCTTTTGGAGCAAGTTTTGCTGATTCTTTCTTCCGATAAAAGGAGTTGGGAGCCATGTGGTTGGTTCTACCCACAGACATAGCAAAACTTTCCATTAGACTTATTGATGGAAGAATTGGGATTTGATTTGGAGGATGATTTGTTGAAGGATTGTTGTTTTTTCTTGAATTTCTTCCTTTTGGGCTTAAAATTCTTAGATTTAGACTTATCTTCTACCAAGTTTACTTTACCTTTCATTTTAGTCTTGGTTTTAGAATTTTGTCTATGCTAGTCTTTAACGTGATTAGCTTTGAGGGTTTCAGTTACTGTTAAATCCCCTTGCTTGTGTTGGAGATCTCCAGCAAATCTAGACCAGGAGTGAGGGAGTTTGTCAATCAGACAAGAAAATTTAAATTCATCAGTAAAGGAGTTTCTCTTTGATTAGAGGTGACAAATAAAATCTTGGAATTCATGAATTTGTTCATTTATAGGTTTGTCATCAATCATCATGAACTTATTAAAGAAAGAGGAGGTGAAACACAGAATTCCGGCATCATCAAAGCCATATTCTGCTTTAAGGGCATTCCATAAGTCTTTTGCACTTTTGAACTCATAATATATATCATAAAGATTGTCCGCAAGTGCACTACGGATCCTATGGCAGCAATGATAGTTAATTTCTTCTGACTTCATAGAACTAGAGAAGGAACTAGCACCAGAAGCAAAAGTGGAATGAGTAGGTTCAGGTTCAGGTTGAGGTTGAGGACCATAAACTAGAGAGTTAGAGGTCATTGGTTGAGACCCAATGGATGAAGACTCAGGAGTGTCAAAGGCAGATTAGAGACCTAGGGTAGTGAGCCAGCATCTCACCTGATTAGCCCACCGTTAGTAGTTAACACCGGTGAACTTCTCAGGTTTGACACTCTTGGAATGATCAATGTTAGCCATAAGTCCGATTCAAGTTAACTGGTCTAGGTATTTCAAAATCTGATGGGAATGAAAGGGTTTTGTTAATACCAATCAACTAGTTACTTAGGAGTATGACTTTAGAAGATGTATTTGATGCAAAATTATTTATGAACTAGCAATATTAACCAGTAAATATGAAGCATAACAATTTAATTGAAACAGTATTATTAATTATAATTTAAGCAATAATTGCAAGATACATACATACATACATACATACATACATACATACATACGTA
>BQKN01066532.1:170349-186899 GCA_022839385.1 Asparagus kiusianus
TAATTAACCACAATAATTAAAAGTAAATTTTTTCGGTGAACACTTTATAATTTTGGATTAATTCAAATTAAATTTGAATAGAAAATATTTAACAACTATAATATAACTCAATCTTCTAGATTGTTAGAGAAATTATTAAGTAAACTTATAGCATGCAAATAAATCTGAAAATAAAATAAACAAAAAAAGTCTGGCCTGATCGGGTAGCAGTCGTGCAAGTAGTACCCTAGAAGATTGAGGACCCACCTATCGCCCTGGCGTAGATGATCCCTTCTCTCCTAGTGATACAAGCCCCTTGGAAACAGCCAGCCTCTTTACTCGGGTGAGAGTATAGAGCTTCTGCTCAGATGAAGAAGATTGCCCAAATAAAATAAGCAACATTAGCAAATTTTTGAGAGGGGGGGGGGGGAAGTAAAGAATTTTCCTCGGGTTTTGAAGACAGGAGAGAGGAAGAATTTTCCTCGGGTTTTGAAGATAGGAGAGAGGGAGAAGAACTTTCATTGTTGTGTATTTTCGAGCTGGTAAGAGGCGCTATAAATAGGGTTGAGAAACCCTTAGCCGTTGAGAAATCCTCGCGTAACGTTCGCTAAATTCGCATGTAACGTTCGACTGTTTGCATTTTTTCCAAAAAACGTGCAGCCATTACGCACGTTCTCCACATGAAAAACGTGTAAAAAGAAATTGAAAATTTTAAAACATAGCGGGCGGCGCAGCGCGGGGCTGCGCGGTATGCGCGCGCGTGCATGTTTGTTAGCCAAAGCCCAAACAAATAAAAGCCCAAACACCCCCTTCTTGGGAACCCTCAAAGCCCAAAGAGAAGATAACCATTTTAAACCCTCTACTATTCACTAACTTAGTCCATGTGGAACTATTCATTGAAGGCTAAATTGCCTTTTCTCCCACAACATAGACAACAGCGGAGCAGCGCAAGTCTTACTGAAAGAGTCGACGATTCCCAGAGTAGATTGGCGGCGGAGGAAGAATCAAACGTGGAGAGACGATCAGGGGAGGAGATAGCGAGGGAGTCGTGGATGCGGGAGGAAACAACGAGGCAATTCTCCTTCTTATTATATTTGAAATAAGTCTAATAGAATAATTTATATTGTATCGTTAATTTGTCAAGTCTCGAAAATGATTATACTTTATAGTTTGTGGTTGTGGAAAAACCAAGTACGATCGATACATTAAAAAAAAAGACTTTAGAAGATTGAAGTATATGTGATTCAACGACGAGTGCATGTGTTAAAATAATTTTTCACAAAATGTTTTTTTGCATAACTTTTACTTTAGGTTCTTTTTTCACCTACATACATATATGAAAGCTAAAGCATATTTGGTAACTAGACAAACTGGCTTATAAGCCACTTTTGTGATTTATAAGCCACTACAACATATTTGACAACCAGTTTCTTTTGGCTAATAAGCCCAAAAAAATATTTATGTCATGATACCAAACTCATAGCCTTCTCACTTTTTACTTCTTTTCTATCATTCCCCTTCTTCTTCTTTTCTTTCTAATTTATTTTCTTATAGATGGAAACATTATTAGGCATTAGAGTTTTGTTGTTTGTGAATTGCTATAATTTCTTACACGAGCTCTGTGTTCTCAGTTTTTTCTGGCTCTACTCTGACGTAGCGGCGAAAACAAAGAAGCCTTACCACGAGGAATTCTTCCACAAACTCAAGAAAACACACCAATACTTTCTTCAAGAGAAGTTTTATTTAATTCCAAGATATTCATCTTTGGGTTACATGACTCTTCTTAAATAGAAATATAAACAAGACTCCTAGTAAGACTAGAATAAAAAAAAGTATTAAATCCTATTTCAAAAGACTCCCTATAATAGAGAAAACAAATCATGAATCAAAATTGAATCTGTTTCCTAATCTAATTTGGCTCTAGCATTGAATTTATTTCCTAAATTGACTCTAACTTGGAGACTTTGATTTTTCGAACCTTCATAGCTTTTTGTCCTACATCACTCACCCCTACTTGAAAAGGACTCGTCCTCGAGGACTTTTCAGGATAAAGAGGATCATTAGGGAAGTATTTGAACAAATGTGCAACATTGAATGCGGGAGAAATCGCCCACCCATCCGGAAGGTCGACAACATAGGCATTGTCATTGATCTTCTTTAAAATCTTGCAAGGCCCAATCTTCTTTGGTTTTAACTTATTATATGTCCCTACAAGAAATCTCTCCTTGCGCAAATGCACCATCACTAAGTCACCTTCAGCAAACACTTTAGACCGACGACCCTTATTAGCAGATTGTTTATATTTAACATTGGACGCTTCAATGTTATGACCTTAGCCTATATTTCATCAATCTTCACAACTAGATGTTCAGCAGCAATACTATATCCCGACAATTTTGGTAAAAGTATCAAATCAAGTGTGTGTTGTGGAGGTCGTTGATACACAATCTCGAATGGAGTCTTACCAATTGTACGATTGACTACGTTATTAAATGCAAATTCAGTAGGAGCAAGAGTCAAATCCCACTACTTTGGTCTATCACTGTTGAAATCCGACGAGAAAATTAAAAATTCGAGAGTTTCGGTGGCTCCTAAGCGGTGGAAGAGAGAGAGAGAGAAAGAGAGAGAGGGGTACTTGAATAGGGAGGGGCACAATAACCGAGTTCAGTCCCATAAAAGGGGCAAGTTCGTAACTTCCACTAGGTTTTTTTTAAAACCGATACTTTGGGGCCTCGTCACAAATACTGTGTTTATTTTGGGCTTATTCACATGGGATAGAATACAAGGGGCCTTGTCACATGAAGTTTTCGTTTTTGGGGCATTGACACATTTTTCCCTTCTATAAAATTTGTAGGAAAAATTTATAGAACTCAAAAGAATACTATATTTATTATTTTTTCGCTATTTCTTTGTTTGGTTCAAAATATGAAAATGTTTCTAATTTTATAGAAAATATATTGTTCTTTTTCTTTTGTTTGGTTGGATGTCACTTTATAGAAAATAGCTTACTAACAATGCTCATGGGAAATCACATGGGAAGAATACTGACGTACTTAATTATTTTTTTAATATATGCATCAGATTTCTGGGTGATTTTTATCCATTTTGAGCGAAAATTGATTTCTATAAAACGTGATATTTTTCTGTACTTTATAAAAAAATTTTCTGTAATTTTTTTTCAAACCAAACACAGTTTATAGAAATCTCAAAAAAAAAAAAAAAATTTATTTACAAAACTGCCACGCATTTTCTATAAAGTCTTCTATAAAACCACCCAACCAAACAGCCTCTAAGCCGCAAAGTAATTTCGACAAAAAAAACTCAATAAACCCAGGATCCCACACTCGAAACCCCAAAACCAGACCCCCCCAATGGAGACTGAAAACGCCGACGCCGGCGGCGCCGCCACCTCAGACGAGCTCGCCGCCGTCAAAGACCTCCGCCTCCAACTCGAAGACTCAATCGAATCCCGCCGCCTCTCTCAACAGGACCTCGTCTCCTCCCTCCAAGCCCTGGTCCCCAACCTCGTCTCCTCCCTCGATCTCTCCCTCCAACTCATCTCCGCCTTCAACCGCCGCCCTTTTGTCCCCACCCCAAACCCTAACCCTAACCCTAACCCCAACCCCGACTCCCACCGCCGCCCCAACGACCACCTCTTCCTCCGCCGTACCCGTCCCAAACCCTCGCCGGAGCCCAAACCCTCGTCCCCTGCAGTCCCCGGAGATCGCCTCTCCGTCGTCCGTACGATGGTGGCGGTCTGCTTGCTGGAGCTGGTTCCGTTCACTGAGATCGATTCTGCTGGGTTGTTGAGGAGATTGGAAGGCGAGCAGTCGTCGGCTACGGGGGCGGAGAAGGCGGCGCTGGTCGATCTAGGTGGCGATCTGGGGCCCATCTCGGCGGTCGAGATGGCGCTTCGGAGAATTTCGGAGGAGAACGGGGGAGTGCAGCTTGAGGATTTTACTGTTAATGGGAAATCTATGCTTATGGTTTGGAAAATTGATAGGAATAAGCTTGTAAAAGAGCTTCCAGAGAGTTCTCAGCAGCCGCCGCCCCCATCTTCGCTGCAAAATACTCCAGAACCTTCAGCCATGGCTGATGATGATGCATCTTCGATGGTGCCAAGAACGCCGGCCAATGAGCCATGGATGCAACCGATGTCACCGATGATTGGGCTTCAAAGGGGAGGGCCAAGAATGATGGGGATGATGGGGATGCCGAGAATGATGGGCCCACCGCTTCATAGACCGCCACAGCTTATGGGGCCCACTGGGCCTATGGGTGGGCCCGGTCAGGGGCAACCGAAGCAACCCAGGAGCGAGATTGATGAAATGAAGGAGATTGAGGCTTTGCTTAACAAGAAGACTTTTAGAGAGGCGCAAAAGTCGAAGACTGGGGAGGAGCTCTTGGATCTTATTCATCGACCCACTGCTAAGGAGACTGCAGTTGCTGCAAAGGTTTGGCCAATATTGAATCTTTTTAATATTTTCATATTGAATTAGTTGATAGGTTACCTCTTGATTGATGCATTGTCTTCAAGTGGTTGATCAAATGCAGAGATTCCTTCAGTTGGATGTGATTTTGCTTAAGTGTTGATCAAAATTTACTCGAATACTGTTTAAATCTTGATCTGATTGTTGGAGGTGGAGTAGATAGGTTGTCGTTACAAAAATATCAAAAAGAAAAATAAGGTAATAGGAAAGCCGCCTGAAAACATGACAATCAAAATCTCTAATGAATATTTGTCAATCTGCCATAAATAATGTAGTATTTTGATTCACATATCAAGTAAGTTAAATTGCACAAAAAAGTGCTGAACATGAAGAGCGGAAGTATTGACATGTGCACACACACGAGGTCATTCCAAGAAAGTTGTATCCAATAAAGAATATAACGGTGGATCTCCGCATGAATTTTCTTTTCTAGTTACATAGGTAATGAAGCTTTTATAAGATATATATTACTATATCAGTATTGTCAGCTTGGATAAGTTAGAAATATATCACTGTATCAGTATTGCCTAGTTGGATTACTTAGAAATGCAAGCCCATCATATATAAACTTTATCAACATATTGCATACATCAACTTTTCAAGTTACTTCAATATCTTTCAAATTTCAACATCATAAGTCCTTTGCAATATCCTTGTCCGTGTGTATCATATTTCTAGATCTGTAGATCTTCATTTGCTACTCAACGGGCTTAACATTATCAGGATCACTAGTTGATGATGATTTCAAGAGTGATTTGGAGAGAGAAATGTGGCTGATAGTTGAGGAGCTTGAAGCACTCGACATTCTTCGGGCACTGGAAAGAAACCACCAAATTTAAATCAAATTGAGCATTGACCCAGTTAAAACAATATATTTGGAGATTCTTTGACAAATCAGATACATATATGAAACAACTCTAATCCATCAGAACATTCATTTGGTATGTTTGCATGTCTTGAATAGTTATGTCTGCCATATTGATATCCTTATTTTAGATGGACAATATCGTATGTCTCTAAATGCATATCAGGCTTATTTGTAATCAATTTGCACCTTCTTGGAGCTATATTCAGTATCATTGAGCTCTTTTCCAATTGTGTCTTTTACGTATACAGCTTTGATCAAGGTAAGAGCTCTTTCCTGCCAAATGCATCTCCTAAGTAGGATAAAAAGCCGATGACAGGATATAGGAATATCAAGATATCATCTGACACAATGTCAAATACCTTGATTACTTATTTAGTATGAACAACAGCAAAAGATGGCCCTATTCCAAATGCAGTCTGCTAAGGCATAAATAGATAAGTAGTTGATTTTGTTTATATACTTCTCCATTACATGATATAAAAGTTATTTGCCATTTAGCAAGCACCAAATAAATATGTAATCTGCTTTTCCCAAACTCATAGGCTGACTTGTGGGATTTACTTACCTGGAAAAGAGGATCATATGTGCGGGATTGTATGTCAGCTTATATGTTTGAGAACTAGTAAATGCATAAACAAACAGGTCATGTTTTTTCTCAAGAAAAAAGAAAAAAATAACTTTTGAAGGACAGCCCATTCTACAGAAAGTTGGTTCCCATGCTGTCATACCCCTTCTTTTAAACCGCTGATATCTCAGATCTGGAAGTATTTGTTCTTCTCAAGTTGTGTTGACTCGAGGTCTTTAGTTAGCCAACTATTGTTTGCTCTTCAATATTGCTGTATTGACTGCTATTTACCATTTGGGACTGAAGGTGGCTAGGTTAATAAATAATAGATAGTCCTTTCACCTGATTATCATGAAGTGCTTCATGTCCTTTGTACAATCATTTCTTTTGTAATTGTAATTGTGCTTTAAATATAATTACTTGCACCAAACTTTAATCCTTATGCTGAATGTGATTTGCTTACTCCCATTATGTTTGATGCATAAAAATCTAGTCATTTCTTCATACACAAGCAATCTAGAAAAGCAAGAAGTCGATCTGGAAAGTGTGATTTGTTATTGGGTTTGATGGTTAACACACCTTTCAATGTGGCTAGCAGGGTGGACCTCACCAGTAGTCTATGTCTTGGTAATTCATTTAGCAAAACGAGTTGCTATCTTATACCGAAATTTGCCTTTGTTATTTTTATGTTCAGTGTTTCATAATTGTGCTGATCCTTGTTTTTTCCATGCCTGGAGGTTTTATTATTTGCTCCTGCTTTTTTGGGTTATTTTGATGTTCTTCTCATTTACAACCACATGTGCTGATCTTAAGAGTTTTTTTTTCCTCCTTCCAGTTCAAGTCCAAGGGTGGTTCTCAAGTCAAAGAATATTGTACTAGTTTAACTAAAGAAGATTGCCGACGCCAAACTGGTTCATACATTGCGTGCGAGAAGGTAAACTGAAAATTGTACCTTTGATTACATCTCATTGTAGCAGATAGTTTGTTACTGTCATTGTCTATCTTACATGCACTCAAGCATTGTTTGTTAGGTTCTCAAATGTAATTTATTCTCCTTTATGCTACCTGGGTACTGCTGATTGAAGTGGCACCCATACTATAGGCGCATACCCGTATCTGTACCCAACTCCTCGGACACTCCTAGCATATATGAATACATTTATTCGGGCATATACTCACCTATGCAGCATATGTTTTAAGTTAAAATGCTTCTCATACACTTCGTGGAAGCATATCCTACACTTAGCATCCACTTCCTAAAACTTGTTGGACATAGGTCGAGTTTGAACTATTATTTTAAAGGGTCGTTTGGGTTACTAGGTCAAAAATGATAGTTTTCCAATCGATAAACCATATAATGACATTAATATAAAATACTATAGGAACTTTACTTCTGATAACACATGAATGAAGAACAATATTGTTCTTATGTAAATTATTAATTTCTAATATATGTATTTGTATATAAATATTTACGTAGCCGTGTCTTCGTACCCTATCTTTTACAAATTTGCTGTTTCCCGTACCCATACTGGCTCCCGTACTTGTTTCCATGCAACCTAGATTCTCATTGATAACTCTCATCCGATACATTTTGTGTTCAAGTTATTTAAGTCATTTATGAT
Organism: Asparagus kiusianus; assembly: GCA_022839385.1. Classification (NCBI taxonomy): domain Eukaryota; kingdom Viridiplantae; phylum Streptophyta; class Magnoliopsida; order Asparagales; family Asparagaceae; genus Asparagus; species Asparagus kiusianus. The sequence continues at coordinate 177,877 of BQKN01066532.1, forward strand.
GTTTAGGCAAGTTTTGACGTGAGTAATGCAAATATGCCAAAAAGCTAATTAATATGCAGCCATGTGTAACCTTTGAGATTTGAACTAGGACCTTTCATCCACTGTTTTAGATATGGGATTATTGTTCATTGCTAGTGAATACGCTGTTTTTCAACCGCCCCCCCCCCCCCCCCCCCCCCAAAAAAAAAAAATTTCTTGCTTAAAGTAATGGACGATTGCTTCTTTTTTAGTGAGTAAAGTTTCGTTTGCGGTATGGGTTTTAGCCTTCATCTTTCTTTGAATATTTTTTTACAGGTTCACTTCCGTCGCATAATTGCTCCACACACTGATACAAATTTAGGTGACTGTTCTTTCCTAGATACATGCCGTCATACAAAGGTTAGTTTTGTTCTCATTTATTGGTACAAGTCTTTTTCTCTCTGCATTATGCTCCATATATTTAACTTCTTATTTTCAGACTTGCAAATATGTTCACTATGAACTTGATCAAACCCCAGACATTCCTTCAATGATATTGGGAGCTAATAATATTGCACCTCCAAGGCCAATGAAGTTGCGAGCTGAATATTGTTCAAAAGTGGAGCTTGGTGAACCCCAATGGATTAACTGTGACATTCGTAACTTTAGAATGGACATATTAGGACAGTTTGGAGTTATAATGGCGGACCCTCCTTGGGATATTCATATGGAACTTCCATATGGCACAATGGCAGATGATGAAATGAAAAGCCTGAATGTCCCTGCATTACAGACTGATGGCTTGATTTTTCTCTGGGTCACTGGGCGCGCTATGGAACTTGGGCGTGACTGGTAAGTTTTTTTCATTCTTCAGTGTTTGTATTTGCAAAATTTTGGTATCAGAGTTTGTGAAAGCGAGGTCACTTAAAATGCTTATGATTCTTATTTAATATTGTATTCACATACACCTAAATTTTTTCAGAAAAAGACCCGCATGCCTGTTGATGGCACATGAATTAGATGCAATGCCTGATTCATTTTCTTTTGTTATGTCTTCCCTTCGCCTTTTTGGCTGTCTGAGCATTAAAGTTGAGTTTGGTTCCCTATAGTAAACTGATGTAATCTCCTCTCGTATGGGCCATTTCTTTATTGGTAAAAGTTTGGTGTTTTTTCATTAGATGCACAAGCATGAACTTCAAAAAGGACTTCCCATCTGCCAATTGGCTTTATAAGATCTGTGAAAGGCACTTGTGCTTTTCCCAATTGGTTCCATTCCAGATGGTTGGCATGCATTTGTAGGCTTGAGTTCAGCAGACTTTAGGTACTTGTACTACTTTTGCTTAGGAACACGTCTTTGTTTAGACACTAACCCATATGTTAATGGATTCAATAAAATACTAGTTCTATAAGCAAACTTGTGCCTGTAGTTTCATAGTACTTGCATAACAAACGATTAGTATCTGTGTTTTTTCTCCCTGTCATTTGAACTCATCTTCTTGTTAGCTAAAAGCTTATAACTCTAATGGAACTATAAGCATTATTTTATATAATGAAAATATAACCTATTAAGGCGTGGAAGCCAAAATCTTGTTCTTTGAGAAGTGATTCAAAAAAAATTATACAATTAGAACTGTTAAGAAATATATCCATTCTTTTAACATCCTGTTAAGAAATAAAACACATTGAGGTGAGGAATAAAAAATCGTGTTCTTTGATGAGTGATTCAAAAAACTTAATAAAATTAGAGCTGTTAAGAAATATATCCATTCTTTCAACAACACAATCTTGTTTTATCCCAAAGTGACACCTAAACTGCAACAGTCATTTATACAGGATGACATCTCTGTATTATTTCAAATCAGAATTATCAGTATAGATAGAAAAATATGGTCTCATCATGGCTAAATGATCTAGCAGTATAGCTTACCTGATAAAGACAAACATGAAACATGGTTGGATAGTAGCGGGGCATTCTTTTGCAGTATAAATGTTCAAGAATATGCTATTATATATCAATTATAAGCTTTATATATCAATTATAAGCTAGTCTTTCTTTAGATATTAAAAATGATTATATTTGATTCTTCTGTTAGATATTAAAAATGACGTCAAATTGGGCACCCTTTCCATACTTTTATCTTATTTGCTATTAGTAGGTGCTGATTAGCTACTATTTTCTGGGATAGCCCTACCAGATGGAAGACATCTGATTGTTTATTGAATTTTATTTAATCCTTCTATCATTCTTCTTTTTCCTGCATCCTTTGTTTCCATCCTGACTTTGCAAGGCAAGAAGCCACGGAATTATATAATATGGTTTTGTATGTATTATACCTATCATGAGTACTATGTTTTCTTTAATTCTGGCAGATATTGTCTATTATTAATTAAGGATCAGAAAGTCTGTAATTTGTTTGTACAAATAATGCAATTTCAGAATTTAATCTTTTTGTTTGTTCAATATGCATACATACATCAGTCTGGAGCTTTGGGGATACAAACGCGTTGAGGAGATAATTTGGGTTAAAACCAATCAACTCCAGCGAATTATAAGAACTGGACGAACAGGCCATTGGCTCAATCATAGTAAAGAACATTGCCTTGTTGGAATAAAGGGCAATCCTTTGGTGAACCGGAACATTGATACGGATGTGATTGTTGCAGAAGTTCGTGAAACAAGTAGAAAGCCAGATGAGGTAAATAAACAGTGTATTACTTTCCTTCTCAGGCTAGTGTGAGTTATTATTCAATAATAGCACTTTGGCTGTGCTGACTCAAGTTTACTACATACGATATTTGATCATGCTATGCTATAAGAATTTGTAGTTACATATGGTCATATGCAAGCAATTTGACATGGATCTAATTAATATAGTTAGCATAGAGATTATATCTTGAATTGTCTTAGTGGTCAGATCAGATTGGATGACAAATTTTTTTGTTGAAATTTAAACAATGAAATGTAAGATACCTCATTTTCTGATTAAGGAGAATTAGTGTCATGAATTGCTAAACACCTACAATAATGATCCATTGAAATACTGCACAGTAAATAAAAATACTTAGAAAGCATCACACATTGTATGAAAAAGCAAAAGAGTAAAATGAAATTGCTTGCTCAAACTGAAGTATAAGCTTCAAAAAATGTGTAACATTTTTCTTTTGTCATAACAAAATTTTAAATTGTGAGCGTACACAAATATATCATGTGCATATACAAAAACAACAGCAGTAGAAACGGCAAAGCCCTTATCCCAAATGCTTGGGGTCCGTTATGAGAATCCTATCCTTCCATTCTATTCTAGGCGATCTCCCACTTTTAAGTTAACCATTATGTCCTTTTTAATTGTTTCCAACCAAGTTCTTTAGGTCTACCCCTCTATGTCTTTGCCCATTAACTATCACATTATAATTTCTCCTAAACTGTACACTAAGAGGTATCCATGGTACATGACCAAACCACCTTACTCGATTATATATCACGTGCTTATATTTTATCTAACGTAAATGAAAAAGGAAACTGAGATGGCTGATGAGGTTGGCGAGCGTCTGCAATATAACTTTATGCTTCTCTCTCCCACCAGTTACCCCTTCTCTGCTTCACCTCCTCTCCTTCTCCATCCAACTCCCCTTACACTGTTCACACTCTTTTGCTATCCCTCTATCCAAACCTCTACCTGTCTCTAGGTTTCCCATGCAATGGCTGCACAACTAAATGCCATGTAAATGAAGAAGATAGGAGAAACATGAACAACAAACAGCTCTGCGGAAATTTAGGATTAGGAAAGGAAAAATAATTTAACTAGAGAGATAGTTGGTATAACCTAAACAATTTGGGGGAACAAATGGGGACCTATTTCAAAAAACACATATTTTGGGAGATGAATATAAAAAAATCCAATAATAAATTGTCTTGTCAACTTTGATGAATATGATATCATTAGAAAACACCTTGTAATGTAGGATCTCATGGTCAACATGCCTGATAACTGAAAGAGACCTAATAAAGTCCTAATTAGACTTTTACAGATCTTTCCTAACATCTAGTGAGTCCATGTAGACCTACCTGGTATAAGGTTTCATGTCATAGAGATCTAACAAAGTCCTATGCTGGTTGTCAGCTAAATGCAACCTCCTTTACATAGGCTTGGAACTCACATTGAGCATGGATATGTGAAGTTTGTCCATTTTCCAGACAGAGGCTTAAGGAGATAACAAACACCTTTTATATACCATTTGCCTGTATACGTGTAGATGTCTCTGCGGGAATATCTGTCTGCAATGACAACAGTTCCAATAAAAAATTTCACTAAAACAATTTCTTTAGAAAATTCACCCTGTAATTCTCTAGTTATTTAATGTACATTATCATAATATATACATATGTTATATGTTTAAGTGCACTTATTTTTGCTATATTATTAGGGGAATCGTACTCATACCTGCACCATATTGCTAATTTGTAGAGAATTCAACCTGCAATTCTCTAATTATTTAATGTACATAATCATATACATATGTATAATATATGTTTAAATGCACTTAATTCCTATGGTTTTAGGGGGATCATACCCATATTTGCACCCTATCGCTCAAAATATCTTTTTTGTTTTAGATAATTAGCACCAGCACCAATGTCCGATGTTATAGTATCCTATAACGGCCAACTCAATGTCCTCCATATTCTAGTGCTGGCAGTGGTCTGTGTACTACCTGTGTTTTGTGTTATTAATTAGGGAAAGTGATTATATAGTAACATGCGAATTCATCAAACTTTAATTCATATTTTAAAGATTTTTTTTGTATAGTCGAGAGCTTGGTCATAAAGTATAATTTAATACGTGTCACACTTCAGACTACCTTGTATGCAAGAGTTTCATGTGGTTTCATTCAGTTTTTGACATCTTCATTTTATGAATTTGAAAACTAATATTGTTTTTTCACAACATTATGATACTACCTTCTTTCCTTGCAGATGTATCCTTTGTTGGAAAGGATAAGCCCGAGGACAAGGAAATTGGAACTATTTGCTAGGATGCACAATACGCATGCAGGGTACAACCTTTTGCCCTAGATCGTTTTTCTTTTTTGCTGTAGGTTACATAGAATTATGGTACATAATTATCAACTTAGTTGAATTTGTAATATGTTACCATGTCATGACATCCTCAGAAATATTTCTATGAAAGCTATTTCCACATATGTGCAATAATAGTTCTAGACAATCATGCAAATAGACATAGAAGTTAAGTGCCTTTTAAGTACTTACTAATGGCCATGGCTCAGCATTTATTAGTACTGGCAATTTTAGCAAGTGGGTCTAGTAAGCCACTCTGTTTAAGCAGTTTGTAAATCTATGGTTAGCAGATACTTTGTATATATTTCCTGGAAACTCTTTGATATGCTTTCTGATGGCTGATGAAGGATAAGGTTAGTTGGTTAATGAATGGTCAATACGAATAAGTCATATAAATGATATCCAATCTTATGACTCTGGTAGGTTTAAATAATCCTGAGTAGGAATCTAAATCCATATACTAGATAAAGAAACCTAGAAAAATAACTAGTATCAGTGCAATTATGCAATGAAACCTACGATGCATTCTAAGTAAAACATGACATTTGAGATTCGATATAACTACCAAGGTGGGGCTCACCACTTGTCTATATATTGGAAAGGAACAATACTTCCCAAACAATGGCTAACCTGAAGGTCTTTCATCCTAGTACTTTGTATAAACACATTTGACAGCGGAGTTACTAAATTCTTTTCTCTCATAAATGCTAGTTCTGATTAAATTTTTTTGTTCTTTGAAACTATTATAAACTGAACACAGTATCAGGTTGTGACTCATGCCCATCTCAATGTGTGCTTGCACAATAGTCATTATGAAAAAATATGCACTAGTATCAATTATAGCGGTTGTTATGTCATCTTGGGTTCACTGGAAATAGTGAAGCTTGTCTCTTTCTGCACTTCTATTTCCTCACACAAGTATGATCCTGTAAATAAATCTTTAAGTATTTCCAAGGACAATACTATTCTTCTTCCCCAAAAAAGTAAGGTCATTTGAGATTGTCGAAGGATCCTGTCAGTGCACCAAAACTCTGAAGCGTGGTGAGGTTGAGGGTTATAATTTTATACTCCAACATGCTTTCACAGGTTTAGCACTTTAGCAACCTTTCATGGGCAGAAACCTAGGCTCACTGAGCAATGTCTTTTCTTCTTTAGACCCACTTTGGAAATAGTCAGGGAGATTTGAATTTGGGTGCTCTGACACCTCTTATCAAAGGACCCGGTCACTGCGCTAAGATTGCGAAGTTGTGAGGATTGACGATTATAATGTTGTACTCTAATGTGCCTCCACGAGTTGAGCATTCTTTCATGGGCCAAAACCTGGACTTTTCAGGAATATTATCATTTTCTTTTTTGAATCTGCTTTGAATTAGTGGCCAGTGAGATTTAAATAGGTTGCTTTGGTACCATATTTGAGAACCTTGCCACTTCACCATAATTCCGAAACTATCGTGAGGGTTGAGACTTGAGAGTATTGAGGGTTATAATTTTAAGGCTATTTAGATATTAGTCCCTCAAATCTTCAATAATTTCATATTACTCAAATCTTTGAAATTGCTCATAAGTCCCTCACAAGGGGACTTGCAATTTGATTATTCATTGAACAAAATAGTCTTCATCTTATGTTTTCCCCCAGAAGTTGTGTTTGGTAAAACATTAGTTGAGGGGTACTTTGGTCATCGTGACCAAATTGCAAGAGCCCTCACGATCCCTAGGGATGTGTGAGAAATTTCAAAGATTTGATGCACTAACATCTAAACAAAGTTCCTTCTTTTATTCTCTAACGGAGATGAGGACACTGGAACAAAACTATTTCTATTTTGGTGCTTTGCTTCCATGATTGTCAGGATCTCTTCTTCTTTCTATTCAATCAAGCTGTTTCCCTTAATTTCATCAGGTGGCTTTCACTGGGAAACCAATTGCAAGGCGTGAGGTTAGTAGACGAAGGACTTAGGGGAAGGTTCAAGGCTGCTTATCCCGATGTAGAGGTACAACCCGCTTCACCACCAAGAACGACTGCACCTATCGACACAGATTCCAGCGTTCCTCAAATAAAGAGTCCTCAAGGTGCCTATTCAACCACTGATGTCAAGAATATTACTGCAGAAGTTGAAGCTGCTGGTTAAAGTTAAAATTATGCAGTTGATTTTTTGTTTCATTTTTTTCTAGGGTTATTGCAGGATAGATTTTTTTTAATTGTTTATGTAGATGCTTGAATGCATCTGTTTTGACGTGTAATATTTAAGTTAACTGAGCTTTAAGCTGGTTTAGATGCTTATTTGCTCCAACTGTTGTATCATATAAATTCTTTAATGGGTCAGAGGCATTGTAAAAACTACTTAATGCAGAATTATCGGAAAAAACTAGAAGTTCCAATTGCACGGTATTCCTACTGTCTCTTCAGATTTGTTTTTGCCTAGATTTATCTGTAAAAATTGGATCTGTTTTGACGTGTAATATTTATCTGAGCTTTATGCTGGTTTAGTTGCTTATTTGCTCCCTCTGCTGTATTGTACAAATTGTTATTTGATGGGTCGTAGGCTGGGTAAAACTTAATGCAGAATTATCGAAAGAAACTGGGAGTTCTAATTGCACAGAATTCCTCGAGTTTCTTTGGATTTTTTTTTTCTGCCGAGATTTATCTGCAAAAATTATGAGCTTGATTGGAATAGTTATTAGTCTTTGGAATTCATTCCTGAATACCAAGAAAAAATTCATATCACTCAAGATTAGTGAAGGTTACCTGCAAAAGTATTTGATGCTTATAATTTGCGGGTGTGGCAGCATTTTAAGTGCATCATGTTAGATAGGTTCTACTTAATACATCCCCCAGGTACTCAGAATTATTTAGACAATGATAAGAGGGCAAAAGAGAATTGCCTGCAGCCTGCCAAAAGAATTAGTTTTCGTTAAAAGGTTGTAGAAAGTATGAAGTATAGTTTTGTAGGAAAAAGTAGGGCAAAAAGCCATATATATATATATATATATATATATATATATATATATATATATATATATAGGGAGAGGTTCAAATGCAAACCTCACTATCCTAAAAACTAAAAACCAATCCTCTCCATTGGATCTAGATTCATCCAATGGCTGAGATTAAAGCAGCATAAGGGTAATAAGGTAAAATAAACAGCCCACTAAAGAGAGGTAATTAATGCTTCTCCATTTCCCAAAAGATTGTGCCTTTCCCAAATGGGTTTTCTCTGTCCTTCGTTCTAAACCTCTCTCATTCTCTCATTTCATCAGATTTTTCAGTCACTAGCTCTTGAGAGATTGGCTAGCAATGGGGGAAAACAAAGGGGTTGCTGCTCTCATCTTGTTGTTGATTTTTCTTAATGGGTTTTCTTCAGCTTCAGCCGCCTCTCCAGCAAGTCGGTTTTCTACTCTCACTCGTATTTTCTCAATTTTTTTCTTCATACCACTCACATTTGCATCTTATTTCACTTATTTATGTAGAAATCGTTAGTGGGTTTTTCTCAAATGCACTATCCAATCTCATGAAGAGGATTTGGACCATCACTTCTACTCCAAAGACAGGTATAATATCTTATTCACATTGTTGGTGCTAATTGAAGTTAGAGGGTTTTGATTTGATTCTGTCTATTTGCAGTGGTTACTGGCCGGCCACAAATGAAATTTGAGAGTGGTTACGAAGTAGAGACTGTTTTTGATGGGAGTAAGCTCCATTCGCCACCACCACGACCAGCCTTCGCCGTCGCGACCAGCAGCCATCTCCCTTCCCCTCTCCTCTCCGCCGCTGACCGCCAGTTTGTTTTTACCATAAAAATTGTAACTTTTTGCTTAAAATCATCAAACACGTTCTATAAATGCATGAGTGAATCTCGATTCACTGCAGTGAATCCAGCTTGTTTTTACTTCAATAAACGTATGAGTGAATCTAGATTCACTTTCAGTGAATCTCGATTCACTGAAGTGAATCCAGATTCAATTATGTGAGGTGTTTGTTTTTTACCATAAA
>BQKN01066532.1:191899-203161 GCA_022839385.1 Asparagus kiusianus
TTTAAAATAGAATTATAGTAAATTCAACTAATATTAAGGGTAAAAAGTTAAACGGTTAGCTTATAAATGCCACATGAGAAAAATAAAGGAGATATTTTTCACGTTTGCACAACAGAGTGTATTAAAATGCTATGTTTAGAAACTCCAGCATATGCAAGTGATGCCGAATACAAATGAGGGTATGTAAGTGTAAATCGTTCTTTTACACCTTTAGATTCTTTTACCATCGTATAGACTCACTATTTTCACCCAAGAGCAAATATTTACCAAAACTTCGCCTAGAAGGCCCACTCGTAAAATTAGACTACAAAGACAATAAGTTCTAAAGCACGATATTACAACAGGGGCCTACATGCAAGTAACGATTAGTACAATCAACCATTTTCTCATTTGCAAACTTGGTTAATTATAGACATTCTACAGTGAATTCCTGACAATTATGGGGCGTATAAGTTAAAGTTCTCTTCCACTGTACTAAACTCCATTTTTATGATGAGAGATTGAAGGTTAATTGACTTGTGTGGCTTCATCTCTATTCCAATTTCGAGGATTAAGATAAATTCACGTAGAGTTTTCACTATCACAATACAACTTTTGACTATAGCAACTTTCAAAATAATATTTGGACGACTGCCCGACTTCATCTCAATCCTTCGAAATTGAAATAGAAGAGGGTAAGGACCAGAGTAATTGTGCACCCTTCAATTATCACTTAATTGAAGAAGATCCAAATCCTGTCAAATTTACACTAAACAAAACAAGTAAAACTCCACAATAAATCAATTTAAAAAAAAAGAACTTACGGGTAAAAAAGGAAAAGCAACAAATATCAAGAAGAAGTGTATGTTTTGGAGTTAGAGGCTTAGCTATTAATTTGTAAACCTACTGTTATGGGCAACGTGGGCATGGCTGGGATCTCGACGATTCCTTCATCCTTTTTCTTGCAACGACAACATAGAAAAAAAAAAAGAAAAAAAGAAAAAATTAAAAAGAAAAAAAAGAAAAAAAAAGGTAAAAAAAAAGGAAGAAAAAAAAATTAAGGTAATCACAAGCCAAGCTATGCCAAGCATGTAGTACTCTAGTCTAACCTATCTCATCCTCCACAACAAATAACATCATCGAATAACTCACCAATCCAACATCCAACCATGTAACTATGAAGTGCATGCTCGAATGAAGAATACATGAGTGATATTGGTTCGGCTCATTTCTATGATCTTCATAAATTAAAAAAAAAATGAGCCGAACCAACATCACACCATGTCGTCCTCTTCTTCTTCTTCGTTAGCTTCCTCTTTAAACTCTCGTGAAGATCGCCTAAAGCCTTAACCGTTATATATAGTAACTAAGAGGAGGAACACGATTTGACCCTAAAATGTAAAGTATAGAAGGAATCGCTCTGAAACCTCATAAATTATTGAAAGGATAGGCTAAGGACGTACGTAGTGAGAATCAATTTCAAGAAGCATGTGCTCTTCATTGTTGCTTGAATCATTCTGTGCATATAGGTAATAATGCAAGGATATATATATATAAAATATATAAATAATAAATTTAATTATATAATTTATTTCAATAAGAATGTCATATGATTTTTAATTAAGGAAGTCGGTCAGAAAGACACGGAAACGGTTCTCATTAATATTACAAATCTTTAATTTTTATCTACACCTAAAAGCTACCCTACCTTTATGTTATGCAAAACTCAGTATCCACAGATGTCATGTGTTCTTCATTCTATACAAATCAGATTGTAAGAACTAAATTACATCAAAGTGAGCCTATTAAAGGAATTTTGCATTTCTATCTGCTTAATATATAAATAGTAATGTTAGCGTATATAAGTGCAAATTGTTCTTTTACAGCTTTTTTGGATTCTTTCACCATCATATAGACTCATTAATTTCACCCAAGAGCAAATATTTACCAAAATTCACCTTCTTAGGTACCGTTTGGCAAAAGGTTAAGTGAGGGGTTAAAGAGACTTAACCCCTTCTTAACCTGCCAAACACAACAAATCTATATAATGGTTAAGTGAGTTAACCCTCCACAATTTGCCAAACATAAAAAATATAGAAGGGTTAAGTTAACCCCTCTAGAGGGGTTAAAATGAGTTAACCCCTCAAAATGAGAGGTTTACTAATACTCCTATTTAGATGGAATAAGAGTTAACCCTTCTAATTATAAAAAAAATAGTCAAAATCATTGTTATTCCCAAGCACTAAAACTGATCATAAGGGCTAAAATAAAACTTATTTAACGGGTTAATAATTTAGTCCTTCGGATTATCAAATGGGCTAAATACATTAATCCTTCTCTTTAACCCCTCTTCATTAACCATTTGCCAAACGGGGCCTAAATGAAACACGTAACACCTCACAATAAAACAATTTTGAAAAAAACACTTGCAAGGAAAAAAAAAAGGAAAAGAGACAAGTGTCAAGAAGAAGTATATGTGGCTTTTCCTTTGGAGTTGGGGGCTTAGCTATTAATTTGTAAACCACCTGTTATGGGCAATGTGGGCATGGCTGCGATCTGACGATTCCTTGATTCTAAGGGTACGTACATTTGGTATGGATACAGCTAGGATATGACACTTATCATATCCATATCCGTTGATCTATCTCGGACACGAATATAAATACAGATATACATCTATAAGAAAAATTTATATCCATATCCGCTAAAATCGGATACAGATACAGATACATATGCAGATGTATAAGCGGATATGCATGCATATAGAAAACTGATATGAGAAAACTAGATAGTATTGAAAAAAACAGTTCATGTGATAGAAATAGTTCATTAATACCTTCATTATATCTGAAAAGCTAAAATTAGACACCTTAATCATTAAAATCAACCTCAAATCCATAATCTAAGGATTGAAATTATTGTAACAGTATCATTAATATGTATCCGGCTATTTAGGATACGGATCCAGATATTTCACTATGAAACTTTATCCATAAGCAAATCTTATCGGTTATAGATTTGAGTAACCATATCTGTATTCTAACATATATGGTTACGGATGTTTTCTCAGATATGAATACGGTTTAGTACCCCTATTCCTTCATCCTTTTTCTCGCCAAAAAAAAAAAGAAAGAAAAAAAGGAAAAAGAAAAGGTAATCACAAGTCAAGCTATGCCAAGCAAGTAGGCTAGTCTAACCTATCTCATCTTCCACAACAAATAACATCATCGAATGACAATCACCAATCCAACATCCATCATGTAACCATGAAGTGCATGCTCGAATGAGGAATACATGAGTAATATTGGTTCGGCTCATTTCTATCTACATAATATATATGAGATAAAACTAAAAAAAAAAAAAAATGAGCCGAACCAACATCACACCATGTCGTCCTCTTCTTTTTCGTTATCTTCCTCTTTTAACTCTCGTTAAGATCACCCAAAGGTGTTAACCATTATATAGAGTAAGTAAGAGGAGGAACACGATCTGACCCCAAAAACGTAAAATATAGAAGGAATCACTCCAGAGCTACATAAATTATTGAAAGGATAGGCTAAGGACGTACGTAGTGATAATTAATTTCAAGAAGCATGTGAAGAAATAGGAACCTTAGGTTGAGGGATCTCACTTTATTTACTGACCCCAGTAAGCTACTAAAGATGGTTTAGTGGAATGCATTAATTTGTTAGAGGTAGATTTATTAGAGCAAGACCTGGACTCAAGGAGAAAAGTGTAGTCTTGGAGTTTCTATTCTAAGATACAATCCTATGTTCTTATTTCTATTCTAATATATCTTTAGTCCTTAAAGAAATCAATAGATCTTGCTAGATATGATACAGCTGGCCCTAACCCAAGTTGCCAACAGAATCACCTCGAAAATAAGAAGCCATATATTGGAGGTGTTTGGCAGTTGAAAAGTGAATTGAAAATAAGAATGTTACCTTTTTTTATTTGGCAACTGACTTTCATATTTATATTAGTATATGCAAGTGAAATATAATATTTGTTTGAAAAACGAAATTATTGTTGAAAGTGCAATGTCAAGATAATGTGGTAAAACGGTTAAAAGAAAATCATTTTTTCACTTTCATCTTTCATTTGCATCCAAACAAGCACCTCTGTAAAAGAGCAGTTTTGGTAACACTATGATTATTTAGCACTTAATCACAGCGTACAAGAAACATAAAAATGCACAAACCTTAGTTATCAATTAAATTTGGAGTAAACCGATTCATATTTTCAAATTTATCTCCATATATATGTAAACAACCTCTCTTGGGAAATGTAGGCCCAGGTTGGAGGTTTGTTTAACCACAAGCAAACACCAATAAAAATACCACAAGCAAGCAAACACCAAGATTTAACGTGGTTCGGCAAATCATACCTATGTTCACGGGGCAATTCAGAGAAAAATATTTTACTATGAATCAAAAGTACAATCCCTCCAAGTTACACCTGAACTTGAGGATTAAGTCACAAGAGAAAGATACAATGTTACCTCTAGGGTACCAAAACCCTAAAATCCGTCTCATCAAAAATCTCCAACACCCACGGAGAAACCAATATCATACCCTCGACAGCGTCGTCGTTCTGAAGACAACGGGTTTTGAATCACTGCAATTGGACAACCGAGCTATCCAGAATCTGAACTTTTCTCTCTCTTTTTTTTCTCTCTCCCCCCTCTTTTCTTCTCTCGGGTTACTATTCATGGTTTACTGTGGCACCGACCAAAAATTTATAGGTTTATCATGAATAGAATTCCTTTATAAAAGAATTTTATTTTCAGGTCCTCCAAACCTATTCCTATTACAACTAGATCCTCCAAATCCTCTTCTTGATAGAATTTTAATTCATGTGGACCTCATGTGGGCCTTATCTTGGGCTGAAACCACAACAATCTCTCCCTCTAGCCCAACGAGGGGGTATGCTAATCTGTAACTCATCAATGAGAGTTCTTGCCGGCCAATCACCGACACAACTCGGTCTTCTCTCTGGAAATGGTCTTTGTTAAAAAATCTGCTGTATTTTTATCTGTGTGAATCTTCTGCACCTTTAGCTCCTCTTTCTCAATGACTTCTCTAAGCTAATTGTTAGACCCTAGAGGGAGGTGATTAGGGTCTTATGCTAATCTAATCCGATTTTATACCAATTAAAACTAATTAACAAATTATTCTTGTAAGAGAGATATACAATATGTTACAAGAAAGAATAATCAACATGAACAAAGAGATATATCCTATATGATAAAAATATATGCAAGGATATATAAACTAACATAATGGTGAAATAAACATAAACAAGATAAGAGTGATAGTGTAAATAAATAATGCAAACACACAATATGATCACGGAGTTCGGACCTTCCGTCCTACGTCTCTGCTCCCCACTCCCGGGGAGAAATCCACTATCACAACCGGGTTTTCTACGCTTACCCGAACAACGTTTACACCTCACACTCGGTTTTCTAGCTAACCGAAAACTTTACAATCTCACACTCTTGTAATCCTACTTTACACCCTCTTAAGTGTCGGTATCTAGTTTGTGTCTCCCTCAAGTGTTAGGAATTACAACCTCTCTCTAGGTATTACCACCTACTGCACTCCTCTTAGGATGACCCCGTCTCTCACCACACACTTCTATCGGTGTACAAGTATATTACAAAATGATCTTCACAAATAGGCTCACAATGGAACAAATGATTTGTTCTCTACAATAGATGAGAATACAATTAAGCTCACTCTCAATGTCACAAACCCACAACCCAAATTATACTATGAATGTAAATACAATAAGCTCAATAGGTTGTGTATGAACTGTTGACCCTATAGTTTTGATGATGATTTGTCAAACAATTTATTACTAATATGTTCTCTAGTGTTTTGTGTTTATGTTTCTCTTTTCAGGTATTTCAACACACTTCAGTCAAGCGTTAAAGATTCAAGTTCATATGTGTGGATTTACCTAGGTATATGTTTAGTTTACTTACATATATTGTATGATTATATCTGAGCTCAATATATGTACACTTAACACGATTTTTAACGTTTTCTATTATATAATTAATTTTTCATCAAACGTTGTTACAACAACTTTTATCTCATGTTTACAGCTCTTTCATACTTCATTATATACATACAATACATGCACAATATATATATATACATGTTTACGAGCTCTATGTTAATTTTCGTGTTCACAAAAAACAGGTTTTCTGAACACTTTTCAAAAATGGGGAGTTTTCACAAATGAAAATTGATTTTCCAAAAATTCATTTTCAAACATGTTTATTTTATCATTTAGAAACTTTCCCCAAAATTTCATTATTTTTGGATGTGATTTGATATTTTTAATGAATTTTCAAAAACAGCTCTAAAACCTGTCATATGCAATATGTCAGATGTCGGTCGACCGATCCGGTTGACCGCCAGTTGTTTTCTGAGCTCATGCTCACGGTCGACCGATAGAATTTCCAGTCGACCGAAATCTCCGTCGGTCGACCGTCAGCTTTAAAACCCTCGTTCACTGTATTTTTGAGCTCAGCGGTCGACCGGACCGGTCGACCGCCAAGTTGTCAGAACCTTTATAACGGCTAGTTTTTCTACCTGTTTTCAAACTGGGTTTTTGGTCTTTTACTTATTTTTACTATTGTATTGGGGTGCTATATATACCCCATTGCTGATCTTTCACATAACAATCCAAGAAATCCAAGTTTGTGTTTAACAAAATTCCTAAGTGTGTTTAAGAGCTGTTTAAGGTTGATTTCATCAATCTGTTTTCAAGAAAAGTTTTTCATCAACAAGAAGTGGCCTTCAAATCCCACTGGGATCATCCTCTACTGTTATTCTTGCTTGAGAAGTTTTCTAAACTCTTATATAGCTTGTTATTTCACTTTTATTTCAGTTAGCTATATTTATTGAGTTTGATTCACTGTTATCACACACACATATTTGAGCTTAATATTTTCATACTATATAGTGTGAGTTGTGGGATGTGATTTAGTGAGTGTGAGCTTCATTATGTTCTCACTTGTTATTTGAGAACAAATCATTGTATTTAACTTTTATTTGTGAGAATCACTTGTAATACACTTGTACACCGAGAGAAGTGTGAGGCGAGAGACGGGGTCAAATCCAATAGGAGTGGCGTCGATTGACGAACCTAGGTAGAGGTTGTAATCGAGTACTTGAGGAGGAGGACACGGGCTAGGTTCCTACACTTAGTGTGTAAAGTGTGATTGTTGAGTGATTGTGTAGTGTGAGAGTTTTCGGTGAACTTGTAAACCGAGTGTGTAGAAGTTCCGGCTTCCAAACCGGATTGTGATAGTGGATATCTCCTCGAGGTGAGGAGCGGGGATGTAGGTCGTGGGGACCGAACCTCGTGAACATATCGTGTGTTTGTGTTTTGCTTAGCGTACTTTCTTTTCATCACTATTGTTCATATTCATATCATATTTCTTCTTGCAAGAACAAATTGATCTATATAATTTTAATTAGCCATTAATTAGAATTAGATTAGCATAAGACCCTAATCACCCCCCTCTAGGGTCTAACATGAACAAGGAGATAAATCAAAACAAGTCTAAACTCGATTTAATCTAGCAAAATAAATATGATAAGTTAAGCATAAATAAGCTAGATAAAGAGTTTAAGAAAACTTATCTAAAACAAGAGTGGAGGGATATAGATTGAAGCCCAAACAAGATTGATGATCTCCTCAAACTCTTGTAAAATTCTCTTCACAAACAAACTCTTAAACACTCTTTTAAACAAACACAAAACAAACTTAAACCCTTGTTAAACTCTTTTAAAACATTCTTTTAGATGCATATGAAGGATGAGAGCAATGGGGTATATATAGCCACCCAAAACCTCAGACAAAAACCCAACAGAAAATATCAAAGGCCCAAGGAAAACAGCTCAGGAAAAGAGCCGTTGGAACCTAATTGACAGTTCGACGGTCGATCGTGGAAATCGCGTGGTCGACCGCGAGCAGGAAAAAGGCAAGGGTTGGGCTCTGGACAACAGACGGTCGATCGTGGCGGTCGACCACGAAACACTCTAGACTTCATCCGATCGACCGCTACGGTCGACCATGAGCCTCTAAAAATCATGCTAAGTCTCTAGACTCAAGAGCGGTCGACCGCAAACTGACATATGACAATTACAGGTTTGAAACAGTTTTTTTGACTTTAAAATCCTGTTTAAAAATATCAAACAAATTTCAAAAATTATGATACTTTGGGAAATGATTATAGACATGATAATACACATGCTACAAAAATTGGTTTTTAAAAATAACCTCCCA
Organism: Asparagus kiusianus; assembly: GCA_022839385.1. Lineage (NCBI taxonomy): Eukaryota > Viridiplantae > Streptophyta > Magnoliopsida > Asparagales > Asparagaceae > Asparagus > Asparagus kiusianus. Next base: position 200,186 of record BQKN01066532.1, read on the forward strand.
AATAAAAAATATCATCGGTTTGCAAAATAGTCCAAAACATGAAAATGTAAACACATGAGATTTGACATTTTAGCTTAACCATGTTTTTAAACATTACAAAATAATTTTGCAGACTTAATAAAAGATGTATATGATTATTGTTAAGTCCAAAAACTGAGAATATAATATTTTCACAAAATTTCATATTTTGCAAACTTTCCGAAAACAATAAATATGATTTCATTGAACTAAATAAAGTTAATATTGATGAAATCATATATATGCATATAAGTATAAAATAAGAAATGTATTTTCAATTATATTCAATTGTTTCATATTAAAACTTGAAAGCTCAAAACCATGTATGTAGATATATAACTAAATATACATAGAAACCAAAACTTAACTTATATATATATAACTATATATATACAAAGAAACCAATAAAATGTGTGTGCATATTATATTAAGCTTAAAGTACCAACACACATAATATAACACCTAAACTAAATGTTACCCAATCAATCTTGATCTTTATTAAGCTTGACTTGGTACACTTGCGGATGAAGTCTGAACTTGAATCTTTAACTTTGAATTGCGTAGCTTCATTCCACAATTCCGCCAACCTCCATTGGATATGATCGTGAATGCACAATTTCATCCATCCTCCAACATATTGTTTGCCTAGAATAAATACGAAAACACAAACACTAGACAAATAATATTAGTTATAAATTGTTTATTAAACATCATCAAAATAAGAAGGCTAACACCCACGATATCTCACATCAATGTGTTTTATCCTGAAGTAGAATGTAGAATTCTTGCTCAAATTAAGAGCACTTTGACTATCAATGAAGATTTAATAATTGTCCTGCTGCAAGCCTAACTCTTGTAGAAATCTTCCCAACCAAATCATATCCTTATCGGCTTCTGCAGTTGCAATATATTCCGCTTCTGTTGTAGATAAAGTAATACTCTTCTACAACCTAGACTATCAAGATATTGCTCGTCCTGCAAAAGTGAACAATCAACCTGAGGTAGACTTCCTGTGATCGAGATCACCTACCATATCCGCATCTACAAAATCATATAATACTATCTTCGAACCTCCAAAACTCAAACACAATCTAGAACTACCTTTCAAATATTTTAAGATCTACTTTACACATTCCCAATGAACTTTCACAGGATTAGAAAGAAACATGTTCACAACGCCAACTGCATGAGCTATATCTGGCCGAGTGAAAACCATGACATACATCAAACTCCCTACAGCTGAAGAGTAAGGAATATTCTCCATCTCACTCTTTTCCTCATTTGTAGTCGGGCAAAACTTTTTGTTAAGCTTCAAATGACTTGCAAGAGGAGTATTTGTAGGCGTCAAAAATTGTCTATGGGTTCTCACACGCAGTTCGAGACGAATAGAAGATGATGAACATCATTATCCAAGTCAGAGAGGATTATCTAAGTCAAATGAGACCATCCGAGGCCAAAAAGAAGCAAAGGAACGTATGTGAAATGTCAAAACATGTGAAATGACGAAACAAACATAAATCTGGAGAAGTCGCTATTTGCGGGTCACTCCAGAGTGTTTTCGGTCACTCCAGAGTGACCCGCACACTTGTGGGTCACTCCAGAGTGACCCGCACACTTGTGGGTCACTCTAGAGTGACTCGCATATCCAGACTCCCCGAAGACGTGTTTGTAGATGATTTTTTAGGATTTTATCATTCCAGAGCCTCCCCAACTTCCTTGAGGCTATTCTTAAACGTGGTTAAGCCGTTGTTGGCTAAGGATAAGGTCAAATCATCAATTCCTATCTTAAAATGCAGCATCCGGAGCCTATAAATACAAGCCTAGGGTCCCTATACACATGATCTAAAATTAGAGGTGAGGTGCTGTCAAATTGAAGAGTGAACCACGAATTTTAGAGGAGGACTAGCAGATCTTGGCGAACTCCAGCATAAAGAGGGAGCTATTCGAAGGATTTGAGACCTGTTTCATCATTCTTTGAGATCAGACATTGTTTTGATCTCGAGAAGAGTAGCAATCACACTTTGTTGAGATTATTTACTTATGCGATTGTTTCCTTTATGAAACAAGAGCATTGATCTTTTATTCCGATCAACGGGATCTGATCTGCGGTAGTTCACAGATAAACCCTGACACATGCAAAGATCCCACGCAAGCAGCGGGTGATAAACGTCCTCTGCGTGTGTTTCTAGATAGTTATAATTCTTGTTTTATTTATGTAAGTGAGTAGTCTTATAAAAAGATTAACTCTTTTGAATTCATTATAATTAATAAACGTGTAATGGATTCAACAAATAAACAAACTTTTGACACAAATACGCTAGCGACCACAGTGGGAGCCAACAGCCTCTCTGCTGAGGCTGTAGTTTTGTAACCAAGGATCCTAATCCCGGTTGATACAGAGGTTGAGTACAAGTTCGTCCAATAGAAGTACGAGGAATACCTGTCGTCTTCCTCCAGATTCTACTCCCCTCGCAAATGCAGGAAGATCTCCTCCTCTAGGAAGGTCCGCTGATCTTCGATCTGAAGACCTAGGGCAATGATCATCGTCCCATTGCTGCTGCTATTGTGCCTTGCAATGCACCTCCGGCGTCCAATGAAGCCGGATCTGCAGATTTGAACTCCTACTTAATTAAGGAGTTGAGTGCTGAAGGCGTACCGATTCTGTCAAAGAGGGCTCATCAAAGGTAACACTAACACCTCGCACGTCAACTAGCTAAGGCCTTTAAGCTGGTTGACGGGATTCGTTAAAAGGCGGATCTGGAATTCAGAAAACGCCAAGCGCCTCAGCAGCGAGCAAATGCCTCTTCCTCCAAACTATTAACAGATAAATGAGTCCGCATCAAAAAGACCCGTTCAACTCTCGAGGAGCATATTCAGAAGCGCCACGCACTACTCACGCATGCACGGATTCTCGTGTAAGAGGCACAGAAATTGCAAAAGGAAGAGGTGGCAAAAAAA
>BQKN01066532.1:260424-294644 GCA_022839385.1 Asparagus kiusianus
GGGGGGGGATAGAGATGGAGAGGCTCCCAAGCGAGGTGTGTCTCAAAGTCTTCCACCTCTTGGATCACCAAGCTCTTGCTTCTTCTCTCCAAGGTCCTCTCTCTCTCTCTCTCAAAATTAGCTTTTCTTGGGTCAATTTTTTTTTTTAAATTTATGATGTTGAATATGTAATTGCCATTTTTAATTCAATTCTGCTTCCTCAGATGTCTGTAGTCGAATTACACAAATGGGTTTCCTCATGACACAATTCCAATCAAACGCAGATGGAAATGTTGGTATTTAGGTAGATCTGTGTGGGTAAATCTTGTAATTAGCATATCCTCTATAAATTAATTAATTAATTAATTAATAACTTGTAATTAGCATATTCTTCATGACAACATAACTTAGTGCTGAGCCTGAGTTGTGTGTGGTTTCTTGCCTCACTAAAATGAGTAGGATATGGATGTAAATCATAAAAGTCCCAAAATTATATTACATTTTATTTGTGCCAGAAAAAAAAAAACTTTTGGTCCCTAACTTGAAACGCAACATAATTTCAATGAATCATGCGTACACCACGTTGGTTATATTGAACAGTTTTCTTTGCTTTCTCGAACTAGTTTCCAAGAAGTGGAAGGTGTTAGCTTCTGAAGATGTCCTGTGGTGCAACCTGTTTAAGGAAAGGTGGGGAGAAGATCAAGCATCATTTTTCGCACCGAACGATTTAAATTCGTGGAAGGATGTCTATATAGTGCAAGCCCGATGTGATCGATATGGATTGTAAGTATTCGCAATTCAATCTCATATATTGTATGACGTGTATTGGAGATACCATTGAAAGTTGCATGTCTGAAATTATTCTATGCATGAAACATTTCTAAAAAATTTTGGTACGGGCCACACCTATGTTATATAATTGTCTTTACTAATATACTTATGTGTGTGCTCGTACATCAAGATAATTAGTTATTCCGTATTTATTGAAGTTAATGCAGATACTTGCTTGATACAATAGAGTTGAGATTTTTGAAAGTTTTAAAATGATTTCATTCAGCTCCCCGTGCATACTGGTACTAGCCAAAGATATCTCAGACGGTGGTTTGTTTCATATATTAAATTGATACTCACGCTTTGGACATTTGGGCTTTAAGATAAAATTAGAAGTTGCGCCTTAGAGACTTGGACATTGTGCAGCTGTTTGTCATCTAAATTCTCATAAAGAGAAGACTTATGTTTCATAGGCGGGTCGTAGAATACTTTGCTGAATAGTGACGTCATAGTCTTGTATCATGTCAGGCATGATTAAATTGTATTCTCAATTTTACTTGTTTAATTGAGTTACTGTATTTTTCTTTCTGCTTTTAGTATGGCCTTTCCTGCCTTTCTGTTTCCTAGAAGAGTGCAAAGTAGTACTGCTTCTTGAAGAACTACTTCACTGGATTTCTGAGGCAAAGGGCAAAGAGTATTACGGCCTTAGCGTCGAATTTACTATATTTTTCTCAACATGCTAATTGATATAATGATAATTCACGTCCGCTTCATGCTTTCCAAGTTTTGGTAGGTATTTCGCCTATGTTCATCAGACAAACTTGCTTGTATATGTATTATTGAACTACTTGGTTGACTTAAAATACACTTTACTACTGACGTGGTGTTTACATGTACAAATCTTCTAGACCCTTTAATTGAGATTAGAGTAATACTTACATTAGGAAATCTTAAATTTTCATACTGAGGCCTTACACCTCAATTTCCAAGTTCACCTAGTTTAGAATCCATTCTTACTTAATTATTCCATCCATATGCCAGTAGATGGAGGAGAAAAATCCTACAGAAAGCCCTCTATCTAAAATAATATAGATAGAAAGGACACATCGCACACAAAAATCCTACAGAAAAATCCATACGTTTTCTTATTCTCTGATGAAAAAAGGACCTGGTTTATGTATTAGGGGCTTGAAGATAATTAGAGAAGGATGTGAGTATTATCTCATTCATCAAGGTGAAATCCAGCGATATCTAGGCTCAGGTAGCAAGCCGAGGAAAGACAACAAGAGGGAGCAGGAACCATCTCAGATTGCTGAGAGCATCCTCTTCTTCATCGGCGATCTGGAGACTGCTTGTGCCGGTGCAAAACGTGTACGCATGTGAACGTGTACAGACTCTATGGATATATTGTTTGTATTGTAATTGATTCTTTCATATCTGTGGATATGTACAGTTTCTACTGTAAAATGTAACATTTATTCTCTAAACCTGCTATTGTTTTGTATGTACTATTGAACTACTGTAACTACCGAAGGGTCATTTGTGTGTATGTATTTGATCTTGTTCATTATGCAAAAACTTCTGAGCCGTGAAATGAGTATTGTTGGAGCAATTTCAAGCAAATACTTTGCACGCGAGTTGCACGTGTAAAAAAGTGATCGTATAGGCAGCTTTATATTTTCATCTTGCATTTCTAGATTTTGTTCTTGTATTCAAATCATCTCCAATTAAGTGGTTGTTATGACAAAAATTACATTGTTATGACAAAAATTACACCAAGTGTTAACCCTCCTCTTAGAGTCGACATGTTTCCCATATTGGCATTAATTATCAAATCAGCAAGGGCAACTCGGGTGACCTGGGCACTTGACCTTTGCCAAGCCAGGACGAGTCAAGATGAGCTCTGACCCAACCCTATCATTCGAGTCGACCACCCTCATTTATTCATATCCGCATCGACAATTTGCAAGTCGTCCAGTTGGTAGAGCCGAGTCGAGAGGCGATTTGTCCTTGAACTCCACGCCAACAACTGTCCATCATCATCATAGGTAGTGTCACTAGTCTCCATTACTCATCACTCTCTACACCTCCTCAATCACCATCACATCAAATCAATGGTGAGTCATCGCATATGCAGTCAATCACCTGTGAAGCTATATGCTGATTCAGTTGTCTGCTTGGACTCGATCATAGTTACACTTCTACCCCCTCTCAGCTGGGTATATATATAGGCTAATCACCCACTGACAAGGGGGATCCCTCAGGCTCCTCTCGGGGCCGTAGTTACGCCGTTTCTAACCAATAATGTCATCACTTGTATATCCTAAACTTATACAGTTCATTCATTCTCCACTCAAGCTCTATATTGACTTGACCATTGGAGGAATCACTAGAGAATCCAATTCCGGTTCTCTAACGTGCCTATTTTGTAACTCACTTATTCTAAAATAGGGGATCAGTCGCCTGAGGGGATGAGGGGACCCACTTCGTTCGTATCCACCCTAAACACCATCGCTGATTCAGAATTATCTACTAATCTCGCTGTTGAGCCCTAGGACATCAACACTAGCACTCACCGTTGGGCCTCTTTGTCTATCTTTGACTGACCATCCCCATATTCGAATATCAAAATAAGAAGCTGCTATCACCATCTAACCTCCACGACAGTCGAGATTTCGTCATAAGGATATAATGGTAAGTTGGCCATAATACAGCTTTAGGAAACTATTCAAGGTAATCAAACTAAAGATACTCTCTTTAACAAGATAGTTTTTCACTAAATATCTATATGCAGCTTTCATTGATCAATCTTCATCAACTCAGCCTACTTCGACAAAAAGATCTTGGCATCATTTTCATGCATAAGCCCAAGGCACTGCTCAAAACTTGGTATGATTCTCATGTGTAAAACCCAAGACCTGCAAAAGACATTGGTACCTATTCAGGGTAAAGCCAAGGCACATCATCGACAAAAAGACCTTGGCATCTTCCTAAGTCTAAGGCATGTATCTCAAGACCTTGGTGTCATTGCGAGTAAATCCAAAGCATGAAGTTGAAAGACATTGGCATCTTCCTAAGTCGAAGGCATGTGCCCCAAGACCTTGGTGTCATTGTGAGTAAACCCAAGGCACGAAGCCAAATAACCTTGGCATCTTCCTAAGTCCAAGACACATACCCCAAGTCCTTGGTGTCATCGCGAGTAATCCCAAGGTACGAAGTTGAAAGATCTTGGCATCTTCCTAAGTCTATGGCATATACCCCAAGACCTTGATGTCATCATAACTAAACCAAAGGCACAATGCCAAGTCCTCTCACTTGCCATACATGCAATCAATTATCCTCAACCCAAAAACAACCTTGTACCCAAACAAAGCAGATTGCAAACTCTTAACGTACAACAAGAACGCAATCTTAAAGCTACACAGTTTAAATTAACAAACTATCCTTTTATTCATATATGAGGAATTATTTACATTACAAAAGGTGCTGCAAAAAAAAAGAAGAAATAATACATTAGGGCCCCAAGGGGTCAGACTCAGAAGAATAGCAAGACTAAGAGATGCGGGCGGATTGACACCAAAGCCATGAGTAGGAGTTGAGCGTAGAGGAACAGCTGTAGGGGTTGGTAAGGGAGTTGACTGGACCTCAGACTCGACCCCTTCGGCTTTCTTTGTTCCAGACTCACTCACCCAGCTGTTGCGAGCCAAGCCCTCGCATGCCTCCTCGACCAACTCTTCACCATCCTCATCGCCACTCCTGCTATCAAGCACAAGTCCCCCTCCCTACTTCTATATCTCCTAGAGGGCGTTAAGGCAGTTGGCCTCTTAGGGAGGATAGTGAAAGCAGTCAAATTTATTCCTGATCTCGGCTAGAAGCTACGCCTCAAGATAGTCATAGCCCGCCTTGCAAGCTAGCATCACGTCCACCTTTCCGAGAGTGCTATGGAAATAGCCTTTGACAATCTCGAACCGATGGGCCTAAGACTCCAGAGGAGCGAAGTGGCCTTGCAAAGCCTAGATCTCCGTGAGGAATGACTCGCATTGTTGCTTAGCCACCAGCGTAGCACGAGTGCTCTCTTCCCTGAGCTTATTATGAGCTATCTGCTCCTTCTTCAGCTTGGCCAGCAGGCTTTGGGCAGCCAGACGATCTAATCAAGCCCACTCCTATGCATCATTCCTCTCCTGCTTCTCGGCCACAACCTCCTTAGAGAAATATTTTATTCTAACATTTCGTTGAAGGAGCTCGTGCTCGAGATGCTGAGGTCTTCTTTTAGCTTGCTGATCTTGACTGACGTCTTGCTGTTTGAAGTCTTCAGGCCGCTGATCATCTTCTCTCACATCTCCACCTCCCGGAGCTACTTGTCCTCGCTTTCTTCCAGGAAACCAGTTCATCCTCCTTAGCAACCAGTGATAGGAGAACCTTCTTTAGGTTAGCCTTCTGGGCTTCCAACTCTCCCTAGAGCTTGAGGAAAGAAGTTCTAGCTCGCTCATAGCGACCGAATAGGTCCTCCTCGACCAGAGCTCCTTAGATGACCATTTAGGCATTGATGAAGGCCGACATTTGGCATCTCCCTAAGAATCTTGTCATCACATGGGAGGTAGAACAGCTCGATCACTCGTATTTGGGAAAGTCGAGACTCCAGAATCGACCCCCTCGTGTCAAGATGCCAAGGGGTTCATATCTGAACTCCTGAGACAGCCCTCTATTGTAGCGGGGACCAACTCTGGAAGACCCCATCAGATGCATCCTTAGCTGATCTCACTTCCCTGGCTCAAACTCATCGATGCAATGAGGAAACGGCCACCCGAACCCTTGGGTAGGAAGCGCCCCCTAAGTTGTTGGCACTTTCCCTTATCTATGAGTTGAATCGACAGGTGCATTAGGGTCCACCTCGCCCTCTGTAGGGGCCTCAGCCTCCTCAACCTCAGCAATGTTGATATCAGCCCCCTCTTCTTTAGGAGGGGACCTATCATCAACAATGATGACTTTGGCTTATTAGACCGGAACAACAGCAACAGTTGCCTCCTCCGCTGTTTGAGGAGATGCGATCTCCATCGGTGGCTGGTTTGTGGCGTTCCCCTGAATGGCGGAGGACGTACCTGCCTCCATAGCAGCTTCATCTATCTTTTTGGGACCTCGGCTGACCACTTTTCTCAACTTCCTCTTCTTCTTCTCGGCACTCTCGGCCTGGGCTATAGCAGCCCTTAACCTAGCTAGCTGAACAACTATTTCGACTACTTAAGCCTCCTCGGGCGCCAGTTTAGGGCAGAGGCGCTTCTCAGTCTCATCGAAGGTTCTCCCCTAGTTTGAGCGGGCGGGGCCGCCGGCACCAACTCGGCCTCATCTGAGCCAAGCGTAAACACGGCTGACCTAGCCTCATCATCCACCATGGGAGGCATAGAAAAGATGCTAACAACTCACATGACTGAGTTGTCAAAGATGTCCTCAATCTAGAAAGAGCTAGTGTATGCTCTAATCATCCCGAGCACACTTCTCTCGGCGCTCGATAAAGGCCCTAGCTTTAGAGCATCCTTCTTGATCTCGGGCCAGCTAGAGCAAGCTAAGATTTAGTCATCCCCAGCCACCCATATGAACTTCTCCTTACAATCCTTGTTGGACTCGGAGGATTGTCAACGATCTTGTTAACCCCCAAAACTTGGAGGTAAAAGTGCCCCACATGCTGGATCACCTTCACGAACACGAGATGGCCGAGGATTCTTAGGATTGGTCGACTCCCAACCAATAGTAGACGATAAACCCTACTAAAGTGGCGATGGAATTTGGCTTCATCTGCAACAGCAACACCTTCAGCACTTCGAAGACACAACAGAGGAAGGGGCGCAGTGGTAAGCGCAGCCCATACTCTAGATGTTTCAGGTATACTAGTGCCTGAAGTTGTCGTGATCGAAGACCGCCTGCGACTTTGCGGCACCATCAGGGCAAATACCCTAGGGATATCATACCTCCCATATAGAGCCTCCAGCTATGACAAAGTGCACCTTGGAGTGGAATTTCTATAGCTGATTGATTCAGACTTTATTCCTAACTGTTGAAGACACTATCAAGTCAAATCAAAAATTCGTCGGAGAAGAAAATCTACAGGTCGGAATTCTTTTGCATTCGGTGTGTTTGAAGATTTTGTTAACAAAAAGATCTCTCACCGTTGGACAGTCGTACTTATAAACAAAAGGGCTGACATGCAAGATCACAGTGGTCAACTCAGCTCCCAGCCAACAGGCGAGATCATTACTAAAATACGAGGCGACGGCTCTAGAATTGAAGTGCCCCTCATCTTAATAAGCTTGCAATCCTTGCACAGGAACCAAGGCGGTTGCATCCCAGAATTATCCTCTGATGTCAGCAACATCACATTTGAAGAGACCCTTCAACAGCACTCATAAATGCACCTTGGGACCTGGCCAGCTATAATCCTATTTCACTCAGACTCGGCTACCCCTAGCCCAAGCGAAAGGAGCCAATGTTATGACAATAATTACACCAAGTGTTAACCTTCCTCTTAGAGTCGATATGTGTATCAGATCAGCTAGGGTGACTTGGATGACCTAGGCACTCGACCCATCCCAAGCCAGGATGAGTTGAGACGAGCTCTCACTCAACCCTATCATTTGAGTCGAGCACCCTAATTTATTCATGGCCGGATTGACAACGTACAAGGTCGACAAAAAAGGTGGTACTTGTCATCCAACTCGCAAAGTCGAGTCGAGAAGTGGTTCATTCTCGAACTCCACGCCAACACCTGTCTATCATCATCATGGCTAGTGCCACTAGTCTCTATGACTCATCACTCTACATATCTCCTCAATCACCATCACATCAAATCAATGGTGACTCATCGCATATGCAGTCAACACCTGTGAAGCTATCTGCTAATTCAGCTGTCTACCTAGACTCGGCCAGAGTTACGCTTCTACCCCTCTCAACTATATATATATATATATATATATATATATATGGGCTCATCGCCCACCTAAACATGGGGATCCCTCAGGGGCCCCTCAGGCCGCAGGTAGGTCGTTTTTGACCAACTAATTTCATCACCTGTATATTCTGATTTATACAATTCATTAATTCCCCACTCAAGCTCTATACTAACTTGACCGTCGAAGGAATCATCGGAGAACCGAACTCCGGTCTTCTAACATGTCTATTTTGCAGTTCATTTATTCTAAAACAGGGGATCAGTCGCCCAAGGGGATGAGGGAACCCACTTCGTTCTTATCCATCCTAAGCACCATTGCTAATTTTGGATTATCTACTAATCTCGTTGCTAAGTCGCAAGACATCAACAGTGGAAATTGAAGAGTATCTAATTACCCAAATGATAGCCATCTATTTCAATTTCAAAGATTAGAATGTTGCCATGTAGGATTCAACTATATATTATCTAGAAAATTACTATTGAAAACCACTAATATGAAAACTATTTTTCTGAAGAGTGAAAATCCGACTTGGCAACACGTTAGCCTTTGAAATTAGAATAGATGGTTATGATTTGGACAATGGACGCTCTCAAATTACTGCCTAACCGGAGAGAGAGGATCCAAATCTAATTTGCAGACGCAAACCTACCACAATTATATTCTTAGAAAATGATTTTAAAGATTACTTTCTACAATAAAGTTGCAATATCCAGACAAAGAAAAATTATTTCCTTCCGCAAATGTTACATACACCAGGGGCAAAACTGTCAAACGCTTCTAGAATATCCAAAAACTTCCTAAACAACAATTTATGCTCATGCTAAATCACTGAGGTAACGAAACATTTGTTTCAGGTTGACACTGGCCTCAATCTTTACCCCCAAAAGGTTTAATCTGGTTTCCTTTCCTCGTGCTATTTTTGGAACATCTTTGAGAGAACCTAAGGATGAAAATAGAGAAAGAGGATATAATGGAAGGATTGCTTCTTCAGAAGAGAAACATCGTGCAATTTCAAGAGTAGAGGAACTTCAGAGAATGATGTTCCCGTGTTGCCATAGAGCTTCCATTTAGGGGTCCCCCCCCCCCCCCCCCCAAACCATCCTAAAAATAAGATAATTATACAGAAACCACTTCTAATTTTAGTTTATGTAAACACTAACCATCGTTAAAGTGAGTGTGTAATGCAATCATCCACCTTCCAATAAAATTTTCACCATAAAAAAATCAAATATAAGTTTAAAAAAAATCATATTCAAGATACGCGATACGTATCCTAAAAAGACCTAAACATTATCAAAATGTGTCGCGTGCCTTGCATGCTAGTTTTTAAAGAATATTTTTGGATTTTTAGTGAAAATTTGAGTATGAGACGGTTGATTGAAACACAAACCTACTTTAAAGGTGATTTTGTATATAAATTGATATTAAAAGGTGGTTTCTACATAATTACCCTAATTTTTTAAGTGATTTTTTTACAAAAGAACCCTTCTACTTATAAGAAAACCAAAGAGCAAGGAGAAAGTCACAGAAAGACAGAAGAATAATGGATGCTATTCTCGTATTTGTATAGCTCTGTCTGGGCTGTTTGTTTGGTTGATTTCTCAAAAACCAAAAAAAGAAGAAACATGGCTCAGAAACCACCTATCAAAGTGTTAAGCAAATTCAAATAGGTTTCCTTAAATTGGTGTCACATCAACAACCAATGGGAGGGTGCCAACTCACCCTCTCTCGATTTCAATCGGTTTTAAAATGTGAACCAAACTAAAGAAAAAGAGAAGTTCATAGAAATAGGTTTCTCATAATGTTGTTTTCTTGTGTTTTTTCGCCAACCAAACAAGGCTAGAAGAAAGTTAAAGATACAGATAAAAATAAAAAAGAAAGAAAGAAACTCTTTCGTACAAATTGAGCACCTCTTCAAGTAAAAAAACCAGCATAAACTCTCTATTCTCAGCAAAAGAACCAACCTAACATAAATGAGGCTATACAAAAGATACAAGCGGAGGCAGCAGCAATTAAAATGATTCAGAGTTCATCATTTAGATGATGAATAACCTCTGCATTATTAGCTTGAAAACGATTTAGGCCATCCAAATGTTCACGGCCTATTGATCCCGATTTAATGGCAGCCGTAACTTTTCTTTGTAACGTTAGCAAGCCAACCCGTTTTGATACAACATAGAGCACGGCGGATATGAATACAAGAAATCCAATCACCATAATCACCCTGTGAGAAAGAATTCAGCATGAGCAATCAAGAAACATACCACAGAAAATAGATTACAGAAGGCTAAATGGCACTTAAATACCTCAATGTTTCACCACCTTTACACTTAAATACTGATGATGCAAATATATTGGACTATGGAAGTTCCAAATTCAAATCCAGGCTACCCTCACTTGTAAAGAAATAAAATAGGAGTAATTTTGGCTTTAGTCTTTTTCTTACACTGTGTCATATAGACAACTACGATCTATTCATCATTTTGTCCTCTGCCTTTCATCTAGAAACTTTTTGTCAAGGTAAATGAACTTCGAAGGATCGTCCATGAGCTTAAACAGTGTGATGAATAAAAAAGACTAGGTCATCTGGTGTCAAGAAATTACAGATTGTATATGTTACATGAAACATTTGTAGTTCTTTATGGTATAGCACAACTGTCAGCATTAAAGTTTTATTGCAATGAAGCTGGGATTATATGGAAGAGGCAGTATCTATAGTTATGTAGAAATAAAATTCACTTTCAAGCTGGATATTGTTTAATTAAAGTTTCACGACAAGGGACTGGGATCAAACAGAAAGAAACATTAATTAACAATAAAAACATATAAGTTAGGACTCATTTTGTTTTTGTTATTGATAGGTTTCAAACTTAAAGTTAACAACCTATGTTCAAAATTATACACAACTAAGTTAAACATGGCTTAGAGAGGAAAAAAATCACCTAGTCAAACAACAGCTGAGAGATGTTTTACCTGTCTAAGACATCCTGACGGCGCATTGTGGAGAGCAATCTCCTAGTACGCATCAGCAAAGACCGATGTCCTTTGTACTCACTCTCAGCTTTCTTTAAGACACTTGTTGATTGATCTGTTTGACAAATAATATATCCAAGAATGAGAAGGGGGAAAAATCAATGAGGTATAAACAACTAAATATAAGAACAAAATTTTCATGTTACAGCCTGAATTTTACTCATTAGATTGTTGGTTATGCATCTCAAGGATTTACGAGACCAACATATAATGAGTTTCATACATTATTAATGTGGAGAAGGAATGGTTGATGGAGCGGTAGGACCTTTACTATAAATCATTACTAAAGTCATGTTAGAAAAAATGCCATACTGAGTTATTAGGACATGTTTTCTTGGTACTGAAGGGAGCCCAGCAAATACGTGAAAGGTGACATTTTTCAAATTAACTTTCTGTGAATTTCTCCGGTTATTGAGCTATTTGCTCCAGCAACATCAGCTGCAATGTCTCTTTTATCCTTGACAAGCTGAGCTTTACACATCAGAAAAAGATCCTCAGAAGTTTCCAGTCACCACACACCAAATACATAGCCAACACTAATATTGTGGCTCTATTATGATATGATGCTATATCCTCTGCAAACTTATTGAATATAGCTATTCTCTACTTATCTCCTCTATGTCCCAAGGAACTTCAAATGAAAACTGTTGCATTTGCAAATTGATTACTCCCCTCATGCATTTCTGAGGTCCCCCTTTAGAGAAGGTAGTAATAATTAGCCAGCACCAAGTACAGACACCCTCTGATAGCTAATCCAATCCCTCATAGCATTAATGGTGACCGAAGAGGCACCTCCTTATCTCTAATGGAATCTTTATGTTACAAGAAACCTCAAGCAGAGATTGTAACATCACAATTTTCCATTTACTTGAAATCTATTTCACAACCATCTGCACAATGGAATACTCTCTCTGCACATGTCTGAGATCTCCAGTTTAAGGTAACTAATAATCTATCAGCACAGCAGTACCAAGCCGAGAAGCTTTCAATGTTTCATTCCATCTCCTCATTCTTGATACCTTAACAGCGACCAGAAATGACTTGTTATCCATATTGGTACGTGTCTCATGTTCTTTAGACCTTTAAATAAAATAAAATAAAATAAAATAAAAAAATCCAACAACAAAACAAAACAAAACAAAACAAAACAAAAGACTACGACCACGAGAATGTTTGGATTTCCTGACTTCCTGAAGAAATCAAAATACCATGATGCTCTCAAGACATGCAACCAAGCTTGATCTAAGTTATTCAATGTAGTCTAGCAGAATGAGAGCAGTCATACTGTGGATTTCTTCTGAAGCAGCAGCAATCAAATTTTTTTCTTTTATCTAGTTTGCTTTCCTAAAATAGTTGAGACTTATAATGAAACATAGCAGTGGATGAGGTTGTTGAATGTTCAAGCAATCTCATGTGCATGATATTATACAAGACCAAAAGTCCAGAAAGCAAATTTAATGCCTGAAATTAGAGTCCTCAAATGACACTGCAATGCACTAATTTATGAATAAACCACTGTTAGACTTATACTTAACTGATTGATCAGACATAAATAGGCCACTCTTTATAGTATTCCCACAAAAACCATCCCACATGCGCGCACATGCAAATGCTTTACATATATGTACTGATCAAACAAAATCTACAAGTAACAAATCAGAGCAGAACATAAGCTGGATGTTCAAATTGGAGAAGTGCTTAGGAGTTCTATATGATTCTGTCCATCAGGTTGAATGATGGATTCTAGAATATAAATCAGGACCAATAATACTTTTGAGTCAAAATATGCAGGAAGTGAAGTGACAACTAGTCCAAAAATGAGTATAAAAGAAATGAGAACGACAACATTAATGAATGACAACACAAAGAGAGGGAATAAGAAATGAAGACATTCATGAGGAGTTAGAGATAACTCCTAGTGAGAATAGAAATGAGGAAGAATTGATTCAGACAGTTTGTAGATTGAATGGAGGTCAATAATTGCATCAATTAGCATAGTGTATAAAATCAGAGTTACAAATTAATTAGGACCAGAAATTGAACCTGATGAAAATAGATGAGGCAATTAAGGATAAAAGCTTTTTGTTCTTGTTACACTTATTCATGTATTTCCTGGTTAGACCTTTGAAACTAACCAGGAATCATTTATACACAGTTGACGCTGGTGACAAATCCTGATTGGAGAAATCTTTCAAGAATGATGGTCATGGTGATGGTGGAGGAGGTGATGATGAAAACCATGTAAGCTCCTTTCTGAGAAAATCATTTCGGGATGTAGATGACAGTAAACAGCAACAGATGATATAACCTCAAACAATAGAGTATAGGAACATGTTATTTTTTCCCCTGTCAATCTAGAAAAAGGACAAGAGTGCAACCACCTGTGAGAATGGAGCAATTAATTATTTTGAGTCTTAACATATTAGAATTGTTCGTAGATTATCCATTAACTATAACAATAAGATTAAAACACTCCCATAGATGTTTTCTCAGATATTTAAAATAGTGTTAATTGCACAAAGACCCCCTATAGTATCACCCAATTGTGAATAGACCCCCTATGGTTCTACTTGTGGCAAATAGACCCCTTGTAGTATTGGCCCAGATGGAATACACCCCTTATTAAACTTGAAATCGACTCTTAAAAATAAAAAATAAAAAAGTAATTGAAGGTCTATCCTTACCAATGGAATTACTAGGGGTCTACTTGCCTCCTCAAACTTTTTAAACAATTTTAAGAGTGAAAAAAAAAATTACTCAGGGGGTCCATTCGCAAAGATAGAACTACAGGGGTCTATCTGCAATTGGGTGATACCATAGGGGATCTGTTCACAATTAACCCTTTAAAATATATAGTTACAGTAAAACAACCAATGCAGCAAAAGGATTTAAAATTTCAAGAAAAACATCACAAAAGAAGGGTGTTCTATGTGATAAAACAAAATTCGGTTCAGAACAACAGATAGTTTAAAAAAACCAAGAGAGAAGAAATGTAAATTTTGAAGTGCCAATAGCACAATATAACAAATATGTAAAAAAATATCAATTTGAGTTACCATTTCCACAACAAGGCTTCAAATAACATACCAAAAGTTTCCAATGTACTTGCACTTCTTTCAACCTCCTGGAAAATCATCAAACTATAAGTTACATTAACCCATCAAGAAGCTAAATCATTGAGAAAAGATGCAGAACAGCATAAAACCTCCTAGACCACCTGAACCATCAATTGACGAGTACGTCGAAGGCTCTCAGTAATGCTTTCTGCAGCAGATGTCATCCCAGCCTTCGTCCTATATTGGAAAAACCTTAAGCTCTCTATACTAACTTTGCTATCAAAAATTGAAAGAAAGATAGTTATGCTGAGGTGATAATCAAGTTCAGAAAAAATTCAAGATGTGCACCAAGTGGTCAGGAGGTTATGAACACTCAAGGAAACACAGTTGAGTCTTAAAAGCTATGCACCTCAAATATCCCAGAGATCTCCATCCTCTAAACACTACCTACTATTTTAGTCATACTATTCAAAATAATGAGTGTACTTGTATGTACAGAGTTGCATGCCACTTGCATCTGCTTTAGCTTTGATAGTAAATTCACTGTCCCCACCCCACCCCAGAAAAGAAAGCAAAGAAAGAAAGAAAAAGAATCAAGGGACTTTTTTAAAACAAAAAAGTGATAGAAAACGCAGACATGTATCACTTTATAGAGCATGTGCATGTTGAATATAGTATAAGGGAATGTTGTTGTTTAAATGCAGGCATAAGCATGTTTCAACATGTCATCAATAAATATATACTATGTTGAAAAACACCAAGAGTGTTTATACTGAGAACAAGCTTCAACCACTGAATCATTAATGATCAATCCTAAACATTAAAACAGAAATCAGAGAGATCCAAACCATTGGAACTCCTAAGTTATATTCAAGCCGCCAATATATAGTATTACAATGAAAACCAGACGCTAGATCCAGATGAAAATAGTAACACATGTTTGCATTCTTAACCATGGTTCTGATGTTAAATGCTAAGATAATAAATGTTTGCCTAATGATCCACAACTTTTACCGCCTATGTTCAGCTAGAGCCATCCAAATCAATATGCTTTAATAAACAGATAATTATTACAAGATAAGCTCGAACCGTCAAGGTGCCTCAGCATTAATTTCTGGTATAATCCAGTGAAGTTTGATGTTTGTTATGAACAGGGCTTCATCCATATGCACTTGGTAAGTATGCATTGTAATTAAATACACAAAAAATTGTTTGATTCACAACAAATAACTAATGCAGCATTCTAGCTTGGTGATAAGCAAATGTTTCACTAAAACAACAGTGCTTACTGTAAATTACGTCTACGAATTGTAGACTCTTCACCACCTCCTAAAAGCAGCTCCCTCTGCAAACAAAAGCATCCAACATCCGTTTTAACAAAATACCGAAAATAAGAAGTAAAGTTTAGTTGCACAATTTTCTCATTAGCAACCAGAAAGAGTAGTCATTTCCATTGAGTAACAGGACAAGAAAGCCTAAAAACTCAGATGCAGCAATATCATGCATTTTAAATGTGGCTATCAGTACAAAGAACAAAATGCAAATAAATGATGAAACAATTAATGAAGCATAACAGACAACTTGCCTCTTCCTGTGCAGCTTTCTGGATATTCGATTTTGCTTGCAAGTTGGCATTCCTCAAGCTCATATGCAAACTGAAAAATTAAATTAAAAGACACATTATGAGAATCAACACATGACCACCAATTATCTGTTTCATCAAGTTCAATTATGAATAAGTAGCAAGTATCATACCTCTGATACTGTTCCTTCCATGACTTCAAAATTGCATTGGCAGACTGCACCTCCTCTTCTGTGGGAAGTTGTTGGGCTAAAAGGTCGAGCTTAAACTGCAATGACCTGAGCACCGCCATTCCGTCCTGCGCAGCACCATTCAATCTAGGAAGCGAATTTGCTTCCTCTGTCCCTCTTCCGGATTTTCCGCAACTCTCAATTGCTCTCACATGTTCTTGAGTCTGGACAAATGTTTGATCCCACTCCTTTTTGGCATTGTCGACTGCCACTACAACCTCATCCATTGTGACCTATACAAATTAGTGATCAAAAACATCAAAATTTCACTTGATATGTAGTAACGGATAAAGTATTGGTTTCTTCATCATACTGCTTTATCTATTCCACAAAAAATAGATAGAACGACATATTTTCTTGTAAAGGGGAAATCAAGCAAGCAAACAACATTGAATGATTATCAACCAAGTTTTCGCTGTTTTAAGTCTGCACAAGTGTTTGATTCCACTCCTTTTCACATTCTCTACTGCCACTACAAGCCTCATCTACTGCCACTACAAGCCTACAACTTATACAGACTACTGACTATCAAACATCAAAGTATCACGAAATTCGCTTGATATGCAGAAAGAAATCATGCATTGGTTTCTTAGTTATATGGTTTTCTCTAAAGACATGTTTAGGAAATTTATTCGGTATTTCTCTCAAAATCAGTAAAATGACACATTGTTGAGGGGGGAAATAAAGCATAGCATCAACTTAATATCAACCAAGTTTGCTTTGTCTTGATTCTGAACAAATTTTTGATCCCACTCCCTTTTCTGATTCTCTACTGCCACAACAAACCCCATGCCATTTTACCTAACAAATGAATTAGTTGAACAGCTTCGGTGCTCCAATTAAGCATCAGCAGCATATTTTGTAAATTGTTACCATGAAAATCCGTCCACTGCCAATGTAATTTTACTAGAACTTCTATTAGACAAAAAGGTTATTTTAGGAAGTACAAATAAGGAGACGAACCGATTTATGATTGGTTACAACTCTCTAACTAACTAACGCATCTCGATTTATTCTGCTGACATAGCCTAGCTTCTTAATTCCTTCGAAAGTCCTATTACTTAATCTATAAAATCTCTTACTTCTTATTTCCTTTAAAAATTAAACAATTTAACCTATCCAAGTCCCTCTCTTTATTCCTTTCAAACTCTCCTTTTATTTCTACCTTGCGTTTGGAATTTTGATATTTTCCACGGGAATTCTTCCAAAAATTATTCAGGTATTATATCATTATCATAATATCTTTATATCTTTTATTTGTGATTAAGGTAGCAAAGAGCCTAATTAAAAATGGGTCATTAATTACATTTAACAACACAATCAATTCCGCCATGAGAAGAGCTATGAAAGGCATATCAATTTTTCCTTTTTACAAAATTTTGACCATGTACGAAACTATGTTATGATGATTGTTCCTCGCTTTAATGAAGTCATCCGGCGATGGTGAAATACTCTCTAAAGTAAGCCACCCAACGCAATTTAGTGACTAAATTAAGAATTCAATCCTTGGGTTTTCTAATTTAATTAATCAGGTCACCTACAATTTTGCTACAAAATCTCGTACAATTAGCTTTACTAAAGAGTCTAATTTCATGCAAAGTAGCACTAACCAAATTTTTCAAAAACGATAAGGAAACTTTCATAAAGTACAAATTAATTTACAAATTAATTTACAATATATTTCCATAAAAGAAGAAGTTTACTGATTTTCGAGCCAGCACCATCCCAAAATCAAAAAAAAAAAAAAAACATGTTCATCAATTTTCCATAGTTACAATAAATAAAAATAAAAAGTCAATGGGATTGCAAGAAAAATACGCGATTCAATACCTTGATCTGAGAAACACAGAAACGAAAGAAATGTGAGAGACTTCGATCGGCGATCTACAGATTCCCTCGGGGCAGAGAGGGGTAGATCTGGGCCTGGGTTTCTGCATTTTGTCCCTCTTTCTCTTGATTTGGGCTTGTATATGGGCCGTGGACTTTTATCGAAAACTTCGATACCCTGATAGTTTTTTTTTAACACTTTGAGACCACAAAGCTCACACGTTTTTCAACTTGTATAACCCAAAGATTCCATTTTTGTTAACTTCATACCCACCCAAGTTTATACATATCTAACTTTAATATCTAAAAGTTGGGGTATCATAGTGTCAGAAACAAAACTTGAAGGGTAACAATTGCAAGGTGGAAAAGGTAATAAAGTTTATGGTAACAAAAATGTTAGGAAAAAAATTTAAGCTTATCAAAGTTAACAAACCTGTAAACTTTAGGGTGCCAAATATCAAAAACCTTTGTGGTATAAAGTTAACAAGGGGTGTAAACTTGAGAGCATCAAAAGTTCAAATAACTTTTTTTTTATTTTTAGAAATGGATTTTAAGGGAGAAATCATAAGCAGAGGGGTATTTTGGTCATTGAGAGACCAAATCGCAATATCTCCTAGGATTTGAGGGACTGATGAGCAGTTGTTGAGCTTTGATGGACTAATATGGAATTACTGCAGATATGAGGGACTAATATCTAAATAACCGATCAATTAGAAGGTAATATTAGAAATTTAAATATTTAAATGAAAAATGTTCTGGATTTTTTAAAAAATATGATCTTTACTTATGACTCAATCGGTATTTCACATGAAAGTAATCTGATTTAAAGAGGAACAAACTTATCTTCTGCTAGTTATTTTCATTTAAATTAGATGTAATATTAATCGATATACTTCTTAATTAGCTCAACGACAACGAGCTTATAAAATGTGGGATAAAACTTCTGCTTCCCTAATTTGAGACTGAATTAGGTTCAACCCCCCAAAAAAATTCATAATAATAATAATAATAATAATGCAATGGGTTGGATAAATAACTCGGATTTATCAAGTATAAAAATACATGTATTCCCTATTTGAAGAATTTTTTTCCTTGTTTCGGACATTTTCATCCCTACTAGTTTTTCTTTTTCTTTTTTTTATAATATACAATGTCATTTTCTTCTCTCTCCTGCCCTTTATGTTATAATTCATATTGCAATAGGAGGAATTTATTCAAGGGAAAATTGTGTCAATGCCCCAAATATGGGAAGCTCATGTAACCTGGCCCTATGTATTGTGGGCTATGTGATTCAGCCCCAAATATATTGTGTATTTGCGTTAAGGCCCCAAAGTTGCTGAGAGAGAGAAAAGCTTAGTTGAAGTTACTATCCCACCCTCTGATTTGACCAAACTCGTTAACCGTGTCCCCTCCCCACTCAAGTACTCTCTCTCCCTCTTTCTCTTCTATTGTTAAGGAGCCACCGAAAATTCCCAAACTCCATTTCTGCCATCTCGAATTTCAATCTTGGGTTAGGGTTTTCGCCGTGAAAATTTCGTCGAAGGAAGCATCGATTAACGATTTCGAAGTCGTTCATCGCAGTGGACTGCAAGAGAAAGATGAAGCCAAATCACAGTCGTCGGGCTCACTTTGTGAATCATTTGGGAATGGAAGGGACTGTGAATACCGTGAATCATCTGGGATTGGAAGCACGGAGGAAGCGTCGAAGTTTTGGTCATGCGAAGGGGTGAAGTACGAGGTCGAGGCCAAAAAAGAAGACCAGCAATAGATGGTTCCAACGAATTTAACCCCAAAAAGAAGTAAGTGCTAGGTTTTTTCCCTTCATTAAAGAACTTAACCCCTTTGCATGTTATCCAATTTAAACTGATGTTCATGTTATCTAAACTGATTTCCATGTTATCTAAAGTGAGGTTCATGTCAATTCTAATTTCATGTTAAGTCCAATTTAATTCATGTTAAGTCTAATGTCAGTTCATGTTAAGTCTAATATCAGTTCATATTAAGTCTAATGTCAATTCATGTTAAGTCTAATATCAGTTCATGTTAAGTCTAATTCAACTTGTACATTTGAATTTATTTTCAGGAAAAAAGTTGGTGATTCTACAAAAATTAGGCCAACTGTCATTATTGGGGCTTATTATGAATTTATGAAGCGTCTTACCCAAAGATATGTCAGTGGCATAGGGATGTAAATTGTGGATCCATATTTGAGCACTATATTCTATTTGGCGCTCCTGCACTTGATCATCCAATACTTGAGCCGGTGCTGAGCTATTATGATATTGATAACGAAATATTTTCTATCCCCGATGCAAAAACTTGGAAAAAGAAAATTGTTAACTTTGACTTAGATTGGATCCATAATCATACTTTTTCCAATTAACGGAGAAATCATTTGTACCAATCGGGACTCCATATGCAGAATATGGGTGGAATATTTTGCTAAACTTTTCAAAACTGAAGAGGAGGGGAAGGGAAAAAAAGGAAAAGTACCAATTAGCCTTCGAAGATATGTTGAAGATCTATTAGAAAGTCTTGTGGAATCAAAAGAAAAGAAGGATATCCAAGACTTTGTTTTGGTGCAAATTCTTTATTAGTTCTCGATGATATGGTGCTCCAAAAATGGGGAAGGTATCCTTAGACTATTACTCAAGTACATGGATAGCATTGAGAGGGTGAAAAGAGTTGCATACGGTCAATTCGTTTATACAGAAATTATTAGAGGCATTAAAGTTGCTTTGGAGGGCTTGAAGAAGCCAGGGGTTACATATATCCCTAAATGCATGCCACTAATACTCATAAGTTCCATGTTAAGTCTATTTTGATTCATGTTATGTCTAATTTAGTTTATATTAATCCTATATCATTTAATGTTATGTAAGTTATTTCATTTTAAGTCTAATTGTTTTAATGTTAAAGGTGAATATGGTCAATTTGTAGTTGTTGGGATGGTGGTTGTATTTTTTACAGTTTCGATACTACGAGATGACTGGCATAAAGAGATACTATAGCGACAGATTCAGGCCTCCAATAACAAATTGGGTAGTAGAGGGTGAGAAAGTAGGCTCTTTGAGGAAGGGGACAATTACAGCAAAGGCAAAAGGAGCTTCAATAACTTTAGTTGAGAAGCATATTGTGAAAGTTGGGCCTTGTCTCTCAAAATATCCAGCGAGGCAGCCTCATGGGAGGATTGATGAGGATTGATGAACCCAATGATAAAGGAGGAGGGTACTCTATTGGACAATTTAAATGCAGGGATTCCAGATCCTTCAAGTTTTAGCATATGCATTCTTGATAACACAGAGACTTTTGTACACAACTATATGATACCACTACAGTATCCTCCAGACTCAACACAACAGAAAATGAATGTCTAACACATTTTTGCTCTCAAAAGTGTCATAAGTAATTTTCAATTAATTTTTTTATATGTTAATTAATTACAGTATATGTTTACTCAATATATGTGTGTGTATATGTTTGCTGATAAATGGTAAATCCCATATTTTCAGGAGGTTTGTTGTTATCAAAACAAATAACATCAGTATGAACAGAGAAGAGCTTTTATATTTTCTTCGTGGTGGCCGGCTTGACGACGCAGTAAGATTCTAAATTAAATAATTGAAGGAGCCTTATTTATAGTGAATGCTAATTTTTCGGTTCTTTACAGATGGAAGAAGCGGTGTTGAATAGGCTTCAGAAAGAATCATATCACAAAAAATATGGCCTCGTGTCAGTGTTCTTTTGTGTAAGTATTTTAGTTCATATTAAGTCTAATAGCAGTTCATGTTAAGTCCAATTTGATTCTTGTTAAGTCCAATTCGATTCATGTTAAGTCTAAATAACAGTTATGTTAAGTTTAATTTCATGTTAAGTCAAACTTGATTCGTGTTGAGTCTAATTTAAGATCCTATTAAGTGAAATACAAGTTCATGTTAAGTCCATTGATTTATGTTAAGTCTAATTTTAGTTAATGTTAAGACTAAATTTAATTCCTGTAAAGTTCAATTTAATCCTTGTTAAGTCTAATTCTATTTCTAATAAGTATAAAATATTTTATGTTAAGTCTAATTTCAGTTCATGTTAAGTCTAATTTCACTTCATGTTAAGTCTAATTTTCATGTTTATTATATTGCTTCTCATGTATAATCCTAATTTCTTTCTAATTACAACCCGTATATTACTTGGATTACAACATTCACTCTACTCCCATGACCTAGAAGATTACATGCTATTTTTGACATTTTTTGAAAAATATACTGTCATCGACATAAAGCATCTATTGATTCCTATGGTCAGGAACGATCACTAGCATCTAGCTGAAGTCCTTATGAAAGAAAAAGTCACCAGCCATTATTCAGCTAGCCACTCATTGTACATGGAACCTGTTAACAAAATCATAAATTTTTTGGACCTCATGCAAGTTGATTTTGATTTAAAAAATAGGTGCGCAGAGAATTCGGATATCAAGCCATCAAATGCGAGTAACAAAGAGGGAGGTTGGTATCATAATTAAATTCTCTATCTAAAGAAATAACATAAAACTAATTTCATATTCTCACATTGCAACAATGACTGTGGTGTGTTTGTTTACCTTTATATACAAGAATAACTCTTGGCCGCTCGACATTGCGCGTGACTCCTGCCGACGATCCCCCTGAAGTTATGCAGGAAAGACTTGTCGCAGAGATACTAATTGATGGATGTGAACAAAGACAGAAAGATGGAACACTACACGAAGATGAACTGGTTTATAAGTAAATATGTATATTTAAGTCTTAAAATGTATGTATATTTAACATGAAATGACTAACATTTAACATGATGTGATATTTAATTCCTATTAAGTCTAATTCTATTTCTAGTAAGTCTAAATTATTTGATGTTAAGTCTAATTTCATGTTAAGTCCAACTTAAGTCGTGTTAAGTCTAATGTCAGTTCATGTTAAGTGAAATACAGTTCCTGTTAAGTCCAACTTGATTCATGTTAAGTCTAATTTTAGTTCATGTTAAGTTTAATTTCAGTTTGTGTTAAGTCTAATTTCATTTCATGTTAAGTCTAATTCTATTTCTAGTAAGTCTAAATTATTTCATGTTAAGTCTAATTACATGTTAAGTCTAACTTGATTCGTGTTAAGTCTAATGTCAGTTCCTGTTATGTGAAATACCAGTTCATGTTAAGTCCAACTTGATTCATGTTAAGTCTAATTTTAGTTCATGTTAAGTCTAATTTCAGTTCCTGTTAAGTCTAATTGCACTATATGTTAAGTCTAATTCTATTTCTAGTAAGTCTAAATTATTTCATGTTAAGTCTAATTTCATGTTAAGTCTAATATGATTCATGTTAAGTCTAATGTCAGCTCCTGTTAAGTGAAACACCAGTTCATGTTAAGTTCAATAGGACTTAACATGTTATGACTTACACCTAACATATATTGGCCATGCACTTAACTTGAAATAACATATATTTAACATGAACTGTAATTCTTACATAACAAATAAATCTCATTTAACATGAAAATACTTACAAGTTAACATAATACAAAATATAGTCTGTAAATATACAAGTAAAACACTTAACAACATACAAAACACTTAATCAGCAATAAGTTCGTTGCATGTTTTACGGTTATGACCTTCCATATGGCATCGAGATCATTTAACTGGCCGTGTGTAAATAGTTCTATTGTTGATCCATCTAGTTTATTTCTCCCTTTCCTTTTTGTTGTTAGTGGTGGTAGGATCTGGATCTCATCACGTGGAACTATATGCTTCTCATAATCAGGGATGGGGTAAAGGATTGGCTTATAGCTTTTTTAAAAAACTTCAACCATCATAAACTAGTCGCAGAATTGGTAAACATTCCTCTTCATAAACATAATAGCTGCGCATGCATGTTTACAATGGATATGAGTTATATCCCACGCACAACACATGTATTTGTTATGGTCTAGATACACTTGACAAGTTTTATGGGATTGTACCTCAAATAATCCTCTATGGTATTGACGCACATCCAATGGGCACTCATTTTCCATGTTCTCTTTAAGGGCAAGCTCAGCTTTGGGACAAAGAAATTCATTCCAATTTTCAGCCATGCCTTGTCAACCATTTATGTGAACCATAAGTTTCTTACGTGTGTGCTCTATTAGTTGTAGTATCTGTAGCAATATAGTCTTATGTATCCACTTGTTGAAGGGCTCATCAACATTAGATGTAACGTGGCAATATCTGAAACATAACAGTGAATTCATTACAATTAACATGAAGTGAAATAGAATTAATAGGAAGTTCTATTGAGTAAACACGAACGTCTAATTTTAATAGGAAATGGCTTAAACAAAATAGGAAATGAACTATGATTAACATTAGATTACTTATACTTTACCCAATTCTAGGATAGAACGTGTTTGTCTAGTTCTCTGAAGCATAGTTCATGACAATATTATATGCCCTTTCGTTAATCAGTTTTATGTCATCCATATAAGTATTCTATTATGCTTTAGTATACTTGTAACAAACTGATTGTAATAGATTACTTGTAACAAACTGATTGTAATAGATTCCCCAAAATTTGAGTATCCTTTGCCTTTAGTCCCAAATCCTTCTATTTAAACCTGAAATTCTCAACTAGATGTAGAACACATCTAAAGTGTAGAGCATCTGGAAAAAAAAATTCTCTAGCAGCTTCTCTAATTCCCTTATCCACATCTGACATTATAACTAGCTTATGTGAAGGGTTGTATGGATCTAGCCTTTCATAGAGTATAGACCACAAACCTATAAAGAGTTGTAGTTAACATACAGGAAGTTAGACTTAACATGTAACACGTTGTAGTTAACATGTAACAGGTTGCAGTTAACATATAATTCATTAGACCTAACTTTCAACTAATTAGACTTAACATCATAAATATTGAACATAACATCATAAAGAAGTATAAAGATAGCCTTTCAGAGAGTATTGACCACAAACTTTGTAAGAACTATTTCCAGTTAATGTTATTTTTCTAATCACGTATGCAATAGGCTGGTGGAAATATCCCCTGATTTTCATCGTATGTTGCAGTGCTGAGGAGTATACATTTGAATCAATCTTTCAGAAAGGTCTCATCCAAAAATATAAGTGGTCGACATCCACGCAAAAAACCATTTATGCAAGCGGCATAGCAAATGAATAGTCTTGTAAACCTCCCGTCATTTTGTTCAACATAAATGTAGCTACTTGAGTTTGTCTCCTTAACATTTTCTACATACCTAAAATTTTAAAAAATAAGTGTTAGGTTTAACAGGAACCAAATTAGACTAAACAGCATACAGAATTTGACTTAACATTCACATAAAATAGAAATTAACTTTAAATTAGCAGGAAATAATTTAGACTTTAAATTTAACGAGCTGTAGTTAACATACAGTAAAACAGACTTAACATATAATAGGTTACGGTTAACATACAACAAATTAGACTTCACATAAAGCACTTTGTACATAACATGTAATGACTTTCAGTTAACATACATGAAATTAGACTTAACATATAATTTGTTACACTTAGCATGCAATGAATTAGACTTAACATGTAACATGTTGCAGTTAACATACAACGAATTAGACTTAACATATTAAAAAATTTACACTTAACATAAAATAATTTGACTTAGCATTTAATAACTTGCACTCCATAAATGAAATTAGTTTGTATAAGGCATATATTATCTTTTACCATCGTAATTGATCATAAGACTCATGGGCATCACCATATAGTTACTCTTGTGCTCTTTCTTTACCCCATCATATCTTACTATACTCGACCCTTAGCCCATACGAACTTAGAAACTCCTTTTGTACATCAATAGGGTGTATCTCCGGCCAGACCTTTAACATGGGTTGTAATTAGGTCACAATGAATTGTCGGGAGACCCTAGATTGACTAGCAATATTGTCATGCTGCCCACAAGTGTGATTGTTCACAAATCTTTTTCTTTCAAGTCTATTTTTATTTTTAGGTAGAGAGGCAAATAACATCCATGGGCAAGTTTTGATTTCCTTAAACCGACAACTCGAATACGCTTTGTTCATTCTTTTCAAATGCGTACTCAATTTTTTTGTCATAGAATAGTATAGCAAAGCTAATCTTAATTCTTTTGCACTGTCAAATCGTTATCCCGCATCAGTTAAAGCAGTATGACACAAAGTAGGAATTCTCTCTGATTTGCAAATCATGTCATCAATCATCATAATATTGTCACTAGAAGGATTATTATTAAGAATTATATCTGATACACAGGTCCTATCTTAAATATATGTGGACGTCGACGTCGGCAGACCACAATCTATATTTTTTGAGCTTAAATTGTTGGCAACGCTACAAATGTTTAGAAAATAAAAAATAATAAAAAAAACTAAACAAATAATAAAAACTAAAGAAATAATCAAAACTAAACAAGACTTAACATCGAACCACTTTGAGTCATCAAACAAATTTGAGTTAACAGTGAACAGATTTACACTTGACAATACACAAATTAGACTTAACGTGTAACGACTTGAAGTTAACATACTACAATTTAGACTTAACATAACACGCTTTGGACTTAACATGTAAAATATTGTAGTTAACATACAGGAAATTAGACATAACATACAAGGTTTTGGACTTAACATGTTCTCACTTGCAGTTAACATAGAATTTATACTTAACATAAAAAGCCTTGAAATTAACATGTTTCTCACATACAATTATCAAACCAATTTGAGTCATCGAACAAATTTGAGTTAATAGTGAACAGATTTAAACTTGATAACGTACAAATTAGATTTACCATATAACGACTTGCAGTTAACATGCTCTCTTGATAGCGCACAAATTAGACTTAACATGTAACAACTTGCACTTAACATACTATAGTATAGACTTAACATAACACGCTTTGGACTTAACATGTGGTTGCAGTTATCATACAATAAATTAGACTTAACATACAACGCTTTAGAGTTAACATGTTCTCATTTGCAGTTAACATAATGGAATTTAGACTTAACATATAACGCCTTGGACTTAACATTCTTCTTTTAGGCTTATTATTCGGTACATACGACTTAACATAAAAGCCCTTAGATTTAAGTTCCAACTCATTACACTTAACGTCATAAATATTGAACTTAACATCAAAAAATCCAATAACTTACT
Organism: Asparagus kiusianus; assembly: GCA_022839385.1. NCBI lineage: Eukaryota > Viridiplantae > Streptophyta > Magnoliopsida > Asparagales > Asparagaceae > Asparagus > Asparagus kiusianus. The sequence continues at coordinate 287,034 of BQKN01066532.1, forward strand.
GGTCTTATTGAACTTGCTCGTTGTTATGGATAATTAAAGAATCTTCTGTTTCTTCAAAAGCTTTCATGTGAATATCTTTTAATCTAATATTGTGGCAATGCTCCATCATAGACGACAGATCATCTTCGTTCTCAATAGGAAAATTAAAGTTGTCGTTTGTTTCATCTTTGTATGCCAAAGATAAAGAATCATATGAAAGTTTAACCTCTCTGACACATCAAATTTGAGTTTCATCATGGTGGTTGAAGAGTTAGTCTTTAAGAAAATTGTTTTATCACTTGAGGAGACAATGCATATAATAGTATTCTTAGCCATTATGAAGGGAAGGTAGAAGAAGTAATGGAGAGAATTTTAGGATAAGAGGAGTATTGAAGAGCAAAAACCATTATGAAGAGAATTTTAGGACAACTAAATAGTTATTGCTCATGATAGAGTAAAAATAGAGGGGAAATTTCCCTCCAATTCTCCCATCAGATCGCCATTAATGTGATTGACTTTCGCCCATGTACTTATCTTGATGGGGGCGTTGTGTCTGGGGAAGAAGTAGAAGGGCATTTTAGGGGTTTTTTTTTTCCAAAAGACAAGTCTAATTTTTTGTATACAACTGACGTGGAGAGGCCCGAACACATTAAATAAAACTTTTTGGGTCTGATCCACACGGGGAAAAGTTGGGGTGGAGGGCCTGGTCACATGAAGTTAATGTTTTTGGGGCATTGACACAATTTCCCCTTTATCCAAACATGAGAATTTATTGTTTACTGAAAATGAGCGTTTAACAATTATGGTGTTTTCTTAATTTCCAATTTTACATTTTCCTGACGTAATTGTACATCCTTCATCAAATAATATCAAGAGTCCAATTTTGCCACTAAATTCTAACGTAATTGTAAGCATTTTCCTGTTTGCATCTACAAAATATTTGATAATGTACACCCTTCAAATAATACCAAGCTTCCAATCTTTCCATTAAATTCTTGCGATTAGGCTGCTACACATGACTTTGGACGGACCCGACGAGGGGGACATTTTCATCACAAGCTTTGAATAAAAATAACGAGACAAAGAAAAAGCCGTAACATATCCAGCACAACATAAAAGAATATTTTATTTTTGTCTAGTTGTTTATTATCTCATGGTTGACCACATCGAGAAAGTTCACTCTCTCTCTATCAAAAAAGAGTTGAAATTTTCTTGCACGATGGAGAAAACGAGGAAAGTCTTTCCAGTTTTGGAATATTTTTTAATTTATACCTACCTAATCTTACTATAGCTAATAAATTATCCAATGCTACCATTAAATGTATATGCTTCTACGTCTTCACATTTCAGCGTCAGAGCCTCATGCATGTATCCTAAATTCCTAATCCTAGAATATTTGACAAAGTGCATAAAAAAATATAAAGGTGATCAATGAAAACGAGGTCTTATTATTGGACCTCATTATCCAATAGTCATTTATTTAATGGTTTACCCCCTAAATAGTAATAGATAGATAAATAGATTATCGTAAGCGGCACAAAAAGTTGAAAATGGGCCCCTGCCCATTGTCATTTTCGTCCTCTTAGCTTTGAAGTATCGCTTTTGCGCCGTGGCAGTCGGTCCTTCAAGTGGGGTCCACTACTATTTTCATTATCCGAAACTTACAAAAGCTGTACATTCTTTAGTCATTTTATATAGGAAAATGATAGGGGCACACCCCAACTATAGTCTCAACCACGTCTCCTCTCTCATTTGCTACAGTGCACCGGGCCCCACATGAGATTTTAAAATTTTAAAATCTCATGTGGGGCCCGGTGCACTGTAGCAAATGAGAGAGGGGGCGTGGTTGAGGTTGTGGTTAGGAGTGTGACCCTAGTGCCACCCTTTTACATATGAACCTCTTGTTAATCGAAGATTGATAATTTAGTTTAGTCCAATTCGTAACCATGTGTATTTTAAAATGCAACTTTCAAAAGAAAATTAATAAATAAAAATATTTTTGCCTCATAAAAAATAATCTTTTTAAATTTAAACAGAAAATCATTTACACCCAAGTTTCTGTTGATGTCAAATGTCAAACGAGGAAATTTAGTGTGGATTATGTAGAGTTTTAGGGTTCCTCAATCTTCTTTGACGGTTGACTATTGAGTTGGGAATTCAGTCTTGCACATAAACAATATGTAAAAGGATTGGAGTTGGATCCTCTAAGGGTACCTCCGACGGTCAAGTCAATATTGATCTTAAGTGGAGGAGAATAGTACGATTATAGTGTGTTCTATTGCAAAAAATCACGTACCTCCATGCAATATGCATGACACCTATTTATAGCAGATTCAGGAGGATAATTGTGTAACTTCGATTGAGTCCAAGTAGTCAGCTTATTCGGCTGATACTTTACAGGGTGTCGACTGCGGGTGGTATGAGTCACCTCGTGATTAATGCGATGGTGGCAGGGAAAGTAAGGTGCTGATGAGGTTTAATGAGTCATTAAGACTTTTGGGGTCGATGTAATGATGATTCTGATCGTGCATTTACGCCTCGTTTAGTACGCGGGAATGGAGTGGAATGGAATGACCATTCCCACTTCTCATTCCCCCATACCAAACATAATCATTTTTTAGAAGTTGGAATTGATGAGGAATGATCATTCACATTCAAGTGGGAACCAAATTAGTTACATAATTTTCAATTACACCCCCATTGATGACAAAAATAAATCTAAAAATTTTATCACATTGAGCAACATAACAGATTAATAACATGGATATGTATGAACAATTGACTTAGATATTTTTTCCTTAGGCTTGCATACATAAGGAAATGGATTCTAGGATAAAAACACAAAATTTGACTATTTTATGAAGTTTATTTTTAAAAATAAAATTGTTTAGTTATTATTATTAATGTTTATTTTTATCTTTTAAAAAATCTATGTTGTTGTAAGGGTATTATTAGAAAATAAAATTTCATTCTCACTTGTGAACTAATGATGCCAAACATGGGAATCATAATGGGATTTTCATTCTAGCTTTATTCTACAAACGCATCCAAACAAGAGAATGAGAATAGGCATTCCATTCCCACATACACTCCATTCCATTCTTTCTTCCATTCCATTCTCATTTAAGTCCATTCTTGCATACCAAATGAGGCATTAATATGATGGTGATCGACTGTCGATGGATGGTTCAATAATGATCGCCTTTCGTTTTGGCTTTACGAGAAGGTCGATAAAAGACACATTTTGATTTGGTCATTTTGGACTGAGAGCTTCTCGACTCGGTCTTACAAAATGAAGAAGGGTGGAGTTGATCTTAACAGCAGGATCCGAGTGAGGATGCCTTTCGACTTGGCCCTTCTTGGATATGATCGAGTGATGACGTTATTTGAGTCATCTTGCATAGGGCCGAGTTGATGTGATGCATAGTTAACTCGAGACACATATCCTAGAGAGGGATTAACACTAGTCATTTCTATGTTATAACAATGGTCCCTTTCGCTCGAACTTAGGTGGCCGAGTCTGAGTGAAATTGAATCGTCACTTGTTAGGATTGTGAAATGCATATATGAGGGGTCATTGATGGGTCGCTATTGATATGATGTTCTGATATTAAGGGAGGTCGTGCACCAACATTGCTTTGGTGTTTTTGTAGGTATTGCGTGACGGTTTGGAGAGTGGTGCTTCGCTAAATGAGTGATCGCTTCAAATTCCGGACTTAACTCTAGTAGTCCATCAATAACCGAGTCGATCATTATGATTTTGCCATGTATACGCCTCCTTGGTTATATATACACTTGCTCTCAAGGGATTAATTTTACTTGCTTTCAAAACCTTAGAACTCTCTGCAACCTGAATGATTGTCGATCATCTCTACCATCTTGTCCAGAGATCTTAAGCTCATAACTCATCAATGATATCTTCTGCTACAGTCACCGCTGCTCTTAACAAGGCTTGGATTAACCTGCTCAAAAAGTTTCACTCCAAAGTGCATTCAACGATGCTCGAGACCTATTACGATAGGTTCGACATTCCTAGGGCATTCACATTATCGGCACCGGAGATGACTTAGGCCGTCTATGTCCACAGCGGCAATGCTGCTTCTATGTATATAAAACATTTAGAGTATGGTCTGCACCTTCCTCTCCATCCTTTCCTCTACCGAAAGCTTTAGGGGTTTCATCATCACAGATCAAACCAAGCTCCATTGCTACGCTGATGGGGGTTTGTCATCATCTGCCACTCCATAGGAGTCAAGCTGACTCTTGGGATCGACGGCCACCTGATCAATGCAAAGGTCAGGAAAAATGAAGGCCACTCCTACTTTCAGAATCTGGGTGGCTTCAAGGTGGCTTTGAATCCTCATTATGGTTTTGATCCCTACTAAGTCGAACAAAGACTAGAATGAGAAGTTCATCTGAGTTTTCAGGGCAGATCTGGTTTTGGCTTGCTCGGCTTGGCCCAAGATCAAGAAGGACGTCTTGAGGTTGGGTTTGCTTTCGAACGAGGAGAGGTGTGGGTTCGATAAGATTTGGGCTTACACTAAGTCCCATAGGAGCGAGAATCTACTAAAGAGGGCGAGATGATAGCAATTGAGCCTGTAGGGGTCTAGGCTCAGATGAAGAGGAGACATCCCTTGCCTTACTTACCGAGTTGGCTCAACGGCAAGGCAAGGAGCTAGTTATAGGGAAGTGCCCTTGGGTCGGGAATTTAGATAGCCCTTTCCCCATCATATTGATGAGCTCAATGTGGATACATGAGGTGAGCGGAAGATGATATTGATTGGGTCGTCTAAGGCCAGCCCTCGATATGACAAGAAGTCGTTCGAGGAGTACTGGTTCGTCCTTAGGCAGCATCTTGATAGAAGGGGGTCGGTCCTAGAGTCCAAAATAGCTTAGACTTAAGCTTTGGACCCACAAGGACGAAATCCTCTTAGGCATGCCAAACAATACCCTTCACCAGGCCCTCAAGGGCTACATGCTTCGAGAGATTTTGGTTGAGCAGGAGTTGTATGCTCGATTTGAGCATATACGAGACCTCTATCTCAAGCTCCAGGAAGAGGTGGAGGCTCAGAAGGTGGCTCGAGAGGCGGCCGATCGAAGAGTGGCCGGTAAGGAGGACAAGTTGGTGGCCTAGACAATGAGCGGGAGAAAATGGAGTAGGGAGTTACAAATGCAAGATGACAATATTAAGGGCCTATTGGGTGTGATTAGCTAGAAGTCATCCCAAAGCAATAAGCTTCAGGAATACCTCCATCATCTCGAGCACGAACTTCATGAGTGAGATGACAAAGTGAAGTATCTGATGGAAGAGGTCAAAGTCGAGAGGTAGGAAAGTACTGACGCCTAAGAGTGAGCTCTACTACCTCATCCGAATGTTGAGGACTTGAGGGACTAGCTTAGGGAGGAGGAGGTCACACATAAAAAACTAAGGTAGGATGCCACTTGATTTGCATTAGAGGCTGAGCGACAATGCAAGTTGTTCATTGCTAAGATACAAGCACTACAGTGTCGCCTCAACCACTGGAGTTCGAGGCCTATCAATTTTGAGGTCATTGAAAGTTATCACAACGACACTCTTGGGAAGGTGAAGCTGACCTTGGCTTGTAAAGATGGCTTCGATCATCTGAGGGTGTAGCTTTTGGTTGAGCTCAAGATTGATCATGAGCAGTTCCACTCTCCCCCTCAAGTGGCTAATTGCCTTAGCACTCTACAGAAAGTATAGAGAAGATGAGGAGGGATAGTTCTCGAAGTCAAGAATGGAAATGAGGATGATAAGGAGTCGATCCAAGGAATAAGGCGAGGGCTCGACCCAGGGTATATGGGGTGAGCCGACCTAAAGAAGAAGGGGATGAAGAGGTCAGATCTGAGCCTCAGTCGCCATCTCTACCAACTTTGACTATTGTCGTCCTTTCAAGCTTGAGTTCTACTCCAACTCCCAGTGCTGCTCTAGCTCTAAGTCATGCGCCTGCTCTAAGTTCGGCTCCTTAGGAGCTCATATGTATTTTTGTTGTTTGTTTTTTGGAACATATTTTTAACGTAATTATTGGTTTGTATTGTAAATATTTTTACATATGAATAAAAAGATGCACTTTTGTCGATTTGATCTATGTACCTTTTGCAATTATATCCTTACGTGTTTATCCATTGCTTGTTTTGTTTGAGTTTGGCTTCAAATCTTAGGGGCATGTTGGGTGGACACTAATGTTTGAAGTTTCAATACTGAGATGGGTCGTCTTCGTGCCTTGGTTTTACTCCAAAGGGATACCAAGGCCTTATGTGTTGTAGTCAACTGAGTTGAAGATGTGCTTTAGTTTTCTTCCGAAAGGATACCAAGGTTTTACAAGTTGTAGTCGACTACATGAGTTGTAGTTGATCGTGTCGAAGATGTGCTTTGGTTTTATTCTGAAAGGATATCAAGATCTTACAAGTTGTAGTCAATCGAGTCGAAGACATGCATTGATTTTACTCCGAAATGATACCAATGTATTACGAGTTGTAGCCGATCAAGTCGGGGATGTTCCTTGGTTTTATTCTAAAAGGATACCAAGATCTTATAAGTTCATGCCTCGGGTGGCATTGAGGTTTTATGAGTACTACAAAAACTAGCACAATAAGATATCAAAAAGAATTTATATCAAATAAGAACCTTGTAGTTACATTTATTGGAAAAATTTTAGGTTCTCTATGTTCTAAGAGTATTGTAAGATTTTTTTCGTCACAGCTAGTAGGTGGCGGGGTGTACTTCCTTGGTTCCTCCTAATTAGTAGCCAATTTGCCATGCTTGGTGTCTCTATTAAAGATAGCTTTTCGAATAATGAGGTCGCCAATGCTAAACCTTCGAGGTCAGACCTTGATATTATAGTGCCGGGCGATGCACTGTTGATAGATAACTTGTGATCTGAGCAAGTCTTCTCGAACTTCATCAATAAGATCAAGTCCGACTCGTAGTCTAGCTGAGTTTGATTCTTCGTCAAAGTGCTGCAGCCTATAGTCGGTTAGTTGGCATACTGACTTCTACTGGGACAACTGCTTTGGCTCTATATGTTAGTTTGAATGAGGTTTCCCCTATAGAGCTTTTATGGATGTTTGGTATGACCACAAAATCCCAAGCAGCATGTCTACCCAGTTTCTGACCGCACTGTCTAAAACTTTTTCTTTAGAGCTAGAAGTATGCATTTGTTTGTAGCTTTTGTGAGCCCATCACATTTTGGGTGTGTAACTAAAGTGAATTTGAGTTGAATATTTCATTCTTCATTGAAGCTACGAAAGCCTTTGCTATCAAATTGAGTGCTATTGTCTATGACGAATGAAGTAGGGGCTCCAAATCTACATATGATTGATTTCCACACAAGGATGGTGGTGTTGCTTTCACTAATCTTGGCCAAAAGCTTAACTTCTATCCATTTTGTGAAATAATCTATGACAATAGTCAAAAACTTTCATTACTCTGAAGCTATTGTAGGCGTATAAAATTGCCTATAGGTCCCTCAACACAGCTCGACACGGTGATTCGGCAAATCAACGAACCATCGAGTGACGAGGCGACGAAGTCAACAAATTGCACGCGATCAACGGAATGAATTCGCGTGCGGAATCAATCCGACGGTTCGGGGAGTCAACGAGTCGTCCAAT
>BQKN01066532.1:294654-351233 GCA_022839385.1 Asparagus kiusianus
GTCGTCCAATCAAGAAAACGGATTTGTACTCAAACACCGAGGCGGAAATACTGCCAAATAAAGACCCGGACTATCATATCAAGGTCCGATACAAATCAAACGAAGAACCGAAAGACGGGAAACAACCGAACAACGGGAAACTGAACACACCCGGGGGACTCGGCCGAAACCGAGCCAACCCGAGGTGGCTCGGCCCAAGCCGAGCCACCCCAGGGTGGCTCGGCATGAGCCGAGCCACCCCAAGGTGGCCGGTGGTTTCCCCTTCCCCCCCCTCACGTGCACACGGGCACAGTGAAGAGAGGCTATAAATAGAGGAAGGGGTTCTTCATTTTGGAGGGTTGGATTTTGGAGGAGGCGAAGCCCTGCAGGATTGAAATCTCAGATCTAAACAAGATTCAAACTTTAAGACTTTGAAGACTTGCTCATCCGGATCTGGTGCTCGGCGATCATCAACGCTAAATAAGGCAGGAATTCGAGAGGACCGGATCCCAGATCTACGTGGTTAAACTCCGGATCAAAGCTTGGTTCTTTGATCCCGAGGTTCGAGCGGTTGTTTCCTTGGTGAAACAATCCCTCCGGCTATTATCTCCCTTGGTGGAATAATACCCGTTATACTGCGTAGATCCGACCGGATCTAGATCTCGCGGTGGTCCACGGTAAACAACCCGGCGCAGGCAAACAACCCACAAAGCGAGCGACCGCAAAACAGGAGCTCGTGATTCGTTCGACAAACAAGGAAACAAAGTTATAATTTTCATTTCTTTTTATTTGATTTTCGTTGTAACCGGATCTTATAAAAAGACCAGATCTTTGTAATCGATAAACAATTACCAAGAGTGTACAATGGAATCAGTAATGAAGAGAGCAACGAATTTTCCCGCGAACAGCTATTAGAAAAGGTTTCAATAATTCTAATCTTTTTTTAGCAAAAGGAATTGGGTTTGTGAGAGGAGTGAGTTCAGTTGCAAAGCTCGTGGTATACTTGAGAAGAACTGGCATGTCTTGCACCAAGAAACAAGGATTCAGCTAAGATAGTGGGCTAGAAGTAGCCTTGCAGAATCGCCTTCTGGGGTAGAGTTTTGGCTCATGGGTGGTTTCCACATGTTCCCTCATGAATTTCCTTTAGACATAACTGGCTTCTCCTGGTCGAAGACATCGTAGATAGGGTCCCACATGTTGGCCTTCTTGTTTTGATAATGATTTACAAACAATTTATCACTAATATTGTTTGTCTAGTGTTTGTGCATTCCTATGTATTATAGACAAACAACGTTGTTGGAGGTTGGATGGATTGAGCCTACACGATCACATCAATAAGGAGATTGGCGGAATGTCAGTGAAGCTTATGCAATTCAAGTTCAAGATCCAAGTTTAGCTTCATCCGCAAATATATCAAGTCAAGCCTATTGAAGATCAAGATCAAGCTTTGGTATATTTAGTTTAGGTTTTATATTATGTGTGTTAGATACTCTAAGCTCAATATCATATACACACACGTATTTGGTTTCTATGCATATATATAGTTATATATATACATACAAGTGTTTTAGATTTTGATGTTTATATATACATACACGTATTTGGTTTCTAAGCTCAAATATTGTATTCTCAGTTTATAGACTTAACAATCATCATATACATATTTTATCAAGTCTATGTAATCATTGTGCAAAGTTTCAAAACATTGTTTATATCAAAACATCAAACTTCATGTATATCACTTTTTCATGTTTTGAACACTTTTGCAAAATAATGAGATTTCACAATTGGGAAATGTAAATTATAAAATTCTTTTTGTAACATGTTTAAAATATTATTTGCAAACATTTCTCAAAGTTTCATCAAGTTTGGAATTGATTTGTTATGTTTAAAGGAATTTACAAATTCACGTTTTCGTTCGTGCACATGTTCGTGCATGTTTTACAAAACTGATGAGTTTTTACAAATGGGAAGTGATATTTGAAAAATTCTTTCTCTGACATATTTATCTACATGTTTAGAAACTTTCCTCCAGTTTTTACTATTTTTGGAGTTGATTTACTGTACCAATTGATTTTACAAAATCGTATATGTTAACAGTTTTTCAGAAACTGTAAATTTGTGTTCAAATATTTATTTCTCTCAACTGGGAAAAGATTTTTCAGAAATTCTTTCTCTGAAATGTTATTCTACATGTCTAGAACATTCCCACAAAATTTCATAATGTTTGGAGTTCATTTACTATTTTAAATTGATTTTACAAAACATCTGCGCACTACTACAGTAACTCCGGTCGACCGGACCGGTCGACCGGAAATGTCTCTGGAACTTTTCTAGGTTTGAACAGTGCGAGCGGTCGACCGGAAAAAAGGTCGGTCGACCGCCCAGCTCCCAGAATGCCCATAACGGCTATTTTTTTAATCCGTTGGAGGGGTTTTTGGTCTTTTGGTTTGGGCTTTTGTTTGAGGTATTGGGAGGCTATAAATACCCCCTTATACTTCAGTTTTTTATTATCAAAGAAATAAAAAGAAGTTTTTAAACAAGGGTTTTAAAAAGGGTTTAAGCTTGTTTTAAGTGTGTTTGAGTTTGGTTTGTGAAGATAATTTCACAAGGGCTTGAGGAGATAATCTTTGGTGTTTGGGCTTCAAATCATCTCTCTCTCACTCTTGTCATTTATTGGAGAAGTTTTCTAAACTCAATCTAGCTTTACATTTTATTGTTTGATTATTATTTTATTAAGCTAGTGTTTATATTGTGTTTAGTTGATTTTATTTATCTCTTTGTACACACACAACCATTGAGCTTATTGTATTTACATTCATAGTATAATTAGGTTGTGGGATTGTGTATCTTAGAGAGTGAGCTTATAATTCATTCTCATTCATTGTAGAGAACAAACACTTTGTATTGAGCCTAATTGTGAGGATTCACTTGTAATACACTTGTACACCGAGAGAAGTGTGTGGTGAGAGACGGGGTCGAATCCAAGAGGAGTGGTGTCGGTTGACGTACCTAGGGAGAGGTTGTAACCGAGCACTTGAGGAGGAGGACACGGGCTAGGACCAACGCTTAGTGTGTGAGGTGTGATTGCATAGTGATTGTATTGTGAGGTGTAAACGTTGTTCGGGTGAATGTAGAAAACCCGGTTGTGATAGTGGAGATCTCCTCGAGGTGAGGAGCGGAGACGTAGGTCGTGAGGACCGAACTCCGTAATCATATTGTTTGTTTGTGATTGCATTGGCGCACTTACTTTTATGTTCATATCTTATATCGCCTTTGTATATTGCTTGTTGATTATATTGCCCACTATCTAGTTTAGATTGTTTACCCTTGAGTTTATATATCCTTGCACATACATTGCCTATATCTCTTCGTTAGGATATATCTTGTTCATATTGCTTATCCTAGCTTACATATCTTGTTGTATTTCATACTTGCTAGGATAACTTGTTAATTAATTTTAATTGGCATTTAATCGGATTAGATTAGCATAAGACCCTAATCACCCCCCCTCTAGGGTCTAACACCACATTGCTGCTATTGTATAGAATCTGATAAAGCTGGTTATTGATCATAAGGTACCTTCGAGCATTTCTTTGTAGACTCCTTGCTTTGGTAGCATTATCTAGCTGGGTCCTTCCTATTAGATAAGGAATGAACGGGTCCACTCAACAGGGCTATGTTAAATCTTCAATCTGCATGACAGAGTTGGTTGGCGCCTCCGTGATGCTAGGATATTTTAGGATGTTCGTATACACGGGCTCCTAACTTTTCCTTGAGCTGGATGACTCGAGTTTGGATAAAGCATCTACCCGAGCGTTAAGGCTTAGGAAACGTGGGCGATTTTTTGAACTCTATAAAATTGCCTAAGAGCTTTTTGATCGCCTTCAAATACTAGATCATTCTCGAGTGTTTGACTTTATAATCTCTCTTTACTTGGTAGATGACAAGTAGGGAGTCAGCCATGATGTAGATAAGCTCGGCCTTTATTGCTAGGGCGGCTTGGAGTCCTACCAAGAGGGCTTCATACTCAACCACGTTATTTTAGGTTAGAAATTCAAAAGCGATTGAGTATTCATGCGTGGACCCATTGGCGCAACGTAGAACTACTCCAGCTCCACTGCCTCCTTTCCTCCATGATCCGTCCAACTTTAGCAGACACCACAATGAAAAATTCAATCAAATCATGCTCGGGAGTACCGTATTTTAGGGGAGGAACTACCTTGGTCGCCTTGTGGACCACAACATTTGGGAGAGGGATCGGCGTGAGGAGAGATGGGTCAGCGTCTGTCGTGATCAACTCTATCAAGAAGTTGGTCAAAGCCTAAGCTTTTATGGTCATTCTAGACTCAAATTATATATCATATTCACTCAGTCCGACTGATCAGTTGATCATCCTTCCAAAAGTGGTAGGGTTGTAGAGTTCTTTCTTCAAAGGCAAGTTTGTCCGCGCCACTGTAGTGTGAGCTTGAAAGTAGGGGCTTCACCTCCTAGCCATAATTATGAGGGTAAAGAGACATCTCGATGAGGGTGTAATTGAGTGTGTCCGCCTTCAGAATCCACCTGACATAATATATAGGCCAATGTGCATTATCTTCTTCTTAAATAAGGAAAAATCTTGTTGCCTGCTATAAGACTACTAAGTAGAGATACAAAGTTCCTCCTTCTCTGAGTCAGCTTAATAGGGGCTTGATGCTTAAATATCTCTTGAGGTCACCGAAGGCCTCACTGCACTCTGTCGTCCAATCGATGCATTTCTTTAACTCCTTGCTTCCTCTCAAAGTTTTGAAGAAGGGAAGACTTCTTTTGATAGATTTTGAGAGAACTTGGCCCAACATTGCTATCTTGCCGTTCAGCTTCTAGACATCTTTCAACGTGCGAGGTTCGAGCATCTGCTCTATGCGGCTATCTTCTCAAGGTTAATTTTAATGCCATATTGGTAATCATAAACCCATGAAATTTACTCGATTGAACACCAAAGACACACTTGGCTAGTTGAGCTTCATGCGGAAGTGTCAGAGGATAGAAAGTTTTTCAAGGTCCGACGCATAAGATGTCGCATGATTTGACTTCAACCAGTAGGCAGGGCACCCATTTATAGCAGATTTAGGAGGGCAATTGTGTAACTTTGGTCGAGTCCAAGCAATCAGCTTATTCTGCTAATACTTTACATGTGTTAGTTGCGGGTGGTAAGAGTCGCATTTATGATTAATGTGAGGGCGACATGGAAAGTAATTGTTAACGAGGTCTAATGAGTAGTTAAGACTTTTGGGGTCGATGTAATTATGACCCCCACATTGCATTTAATGTGAGGGTGATCGACTGTCAGTGGGGGTTCGAGAATGACTGCTTTTTCGTCTCGGCTTTGCGAGAGGGTCGATAAAAGAAGCCTTTTAATTCGGTCATTTTGGATTGAGAGCTTCTTGACTCAATCTTACAAAATAAAGAGGCGTGGAGTCGATTCTAACAGCAGGGTCCGACTGAGGATGCCTTTCGATTTGACCCTTCTTGGGAAGGGTCGAGTGATGATGTCATTTGAGTTGTCATGCATAGGGTCGAGTCAATTTGATGCATAGTTAACTCGAGACACGTGTCAACTCCTGGAGTGGGATTAATACTTGGTCATTTCTATGTTATATCAATTTCTTTATATGATAAGATTTTATAGCTTTTGCACTAGTTGCTTTTCAACCAAACACTAATTTGTATTAGAAATATATTTCCCACAATATAATTATAGATATCCAAATAATGAATTTAAAGTTAATTTCCTCAAGCAACTTTTGCCTCTTACAACGCTTACACATTTTTTAACATTTGTACCCCAAAGATTCCTTTTTTTTGACTTTCACCACAAAGTTTACGCATCTTTAACTTTGACACCCTAAAGTTGGGCATCAAAGCGTCAAAAAACTAGTTTGGGGGTAACAATTTCAAAGTGAAAAGGGTGTAAACTGTGGTAATTTTCATGGGGTTTAGTGTCATTTACCCTATATTAAATTACTCCTTTATTCTTTTTTTTTTTTAATTTCTCGGTTATATTTTAAAAAGGACATGTAGATCATTTCATTTTTAACAGGTAACATGGTCAAGGTGTACGTAGTAAAACTTCACAGTTAAGGAGGGTTGCAAAGTTTATTGGTTCTAGATAAAAGAACCTAAAGCGTTGTTTGCAAAATTCCCAAAATGTCGGGTGTTAAGTGAAATTTATCCAAAGATATTCTTTTCACCTTGATTAAAAAAGGAAAAAAAAAAAGCTCATTGCAACCTTTACAGGAGGAGGAGCAAGAGGATAAGGTAGTATTTGCACCTTAAATAAAAATAACGATACAAAGTAAGACCCGTAACATGTCCATCACAAACATAAAAGAATATTTTATTTTGTCTACCTATTCATTAATGTCATGCTTTAGCGCATCGAGAACTGTTTTTCTCTCTATATAAAATAAAAGAAGAGTTCAAGTTTTTCCAGCATGAATTGGAAAAAATGAGGAAAGTACTCCCAGTTTTGAAATATTTTCTATACCTACCCAATCTTATTATAGCGAATAAATTATCTGATGCAACTATTAGAGGCACATAAAGTGTGAGCTTTTACGTCTTCACAGCTAAGCCTCATGCATGTATCTAAGCCTAACAAAATTGACAATAGACAAAAAAAAAAAAAAAAAAAAAAACCGTACCTGCACATAATTAATAAATGATTGTCGCAAGTGGGCCGTGAAGTTGAAAATGGGCCCCTGCCCACCGTCTTTTTCCTCCGCTAGCTGCATAATAATAACTCGACCTCTGATCTTTGAACTACCTATTTTTACGGCGTCCATTAGTCCTTCGAGTGGGGTCCACCGGCATTTGTATTATCGTAAACTCAGAAGAGACGCGCGAACTTTAGTCACTTTATATACAGGCCTCTCGTTAATCGAAGTTTGATAATCTAGTCATTTTATATAGGGCTTTTTGTTTTTAGGTCCATTTGTTTACTTATCTTTATCTTTAAACCCAAGTATTATAAGTTGTATCTTTAAACCCAACTTTCTTTTTGTATTTATCTTTAAACCCAATTTCCTTATATAGGGGACCCACATATGAGAGTATTATATTTTGGAATTGGGTTTAAAGATAAATACAAAAAAAAAAGTTGGGTTTAAAGATACACCTAATAATTCTTGGGTTTAAAGATAAAGCTAGGTAAATAAATGGACCTAAAAACAAAATGCCCTTTTATTATGGATGCTTCCATTGCAAGACATGAAAGTTAAGTGATTGAAGAAATTTTCTAAATAGACCCGCTTGAGTTTTATTTATAAAAATAGACCTATTTTATCTTAATTCGGTTCCTAAATAGTCGGGGTTGTCAAACTCGACTATTTAGGAGACAACCTCGACTATTTAGGAGGTTGTAAACCCCTAATTATAACCTTAAACCTTAACATTTTATGTACTAAATGCTGTCAAAACAGGAATATAATAATATAAAAATAAATTAAAGAGTTAGAAAATTCAGGCCTGATCGGGAGCAGTCGTGATATCACTGCCCTAGAAGATTAAGGACCCGCCTATCGCTCTGGCTCAATTTGTCCCCTCTCCCCTACGAGTAAAAACCCCCGGAATCGGCCGGCCTCTGCACTCGGGCGTGAGTCACAGAGCTTATGCTCAGACGAAAACAGTTGCCCAAAAAAATAGAAATATAAATATGAAGCCGAAATTTCTTAGAGGAATGAGAGTAGAGAAAGAAGAGAGCTTAGAAGTTTTTCTCTTCGTTGGTGTACTTCTGAATGAGTTCCAAGTCTGCTTATATAGGTGAGAAGAGGTGTAACCTCCGCTGAATCCAAGGGACCGTTACGCACAAATCTTGCTTCCGTTACCCGCATACAGCCGTTACAGAACGTGTAAAACGTGCAAAAATAAAAGCTTCAGATGCAAAAATGTGTGCGTGTGCGGTGCGGCGTGGCGCGCGCGTGCGGGCGAGGCGTGCGTGCGCGCGTGTGTGTGTGGTAGATATGCAAAGCCCACAAAACCCAAAACACTATTCAAAGCCCAATACGGAGAGAACCATTATATACCCTACACTATTCATCTCATTTTCCAATGTGGGACTATTCACAAAAGCAAAATTACATTTTCATGACAAAGCATCCAACAGTCCCCCCCAAAAGGCAATATTAACTGAAAATAATAAATCAATAAATAAATCACAAAATAAAAGTAGGTTGGGCAACCTTTCGTATCGTGAATTCGGGAGAAGTAGCTTTCGGCTTTGAACCTTTCCTTAGTGAATTCATCGCCACCTGAGGGACATAATAGACTAGGCCTTGAATTAGGCCCATTGGATCAGGTATTGATAAAAACACACACAATACATTTTTATCTATTGAGCTAAGCGGGTTGAGCGATAAAGGCCATGCTCACAAAAAATCGACTCATGAGAGTTTCTAGGGGTCAGCCCTGCCCCCCCCTAATCGCGGCCATCACGGTTCCTCTCACATAGGTAAGTCCTCAAAAGGTACTATAACTGTTTATTTAATACCCCCCACAATACACGCGTTGGACTTATTAAGAGTAAAACTCAGCCTAGCCAGCTGTATCATAAGAGCATCATCATCATAGAGAAGAGATAGTAGCAAATGCTACATAATGATATATAAATATATCTAGGTCGATGCTCCACACGAGAGTCATTTGTCCAGCTTGTTTCTACCACATTGATAGGACTACGTCTCCAAATAAGGGTTGGGTTGCCGCTGTCAGTGACCTCATTTATGGGCTTAACCCCATCTCCCTCGATGAATCCAGAACCACACTCCTGGATAATCCCTTAGTCAAAGGGTCAGCAAGATTTTTCTCAGACTTTACAAAGTCCAAGATCACAACTTTGCCTAATAGGCGTTGTACAGACTTATATCTTATTTGAATATGTCTGTTATGCTTTTTATTTACATGTACTTACTTTAGAAGCTCTATGGTAGATCTAGAATCAGAGTGAATGGAAATATGAGGAGAGGGTTTAGGAACCAAAGGAAGTTCAGAGAGAAGATCTTTTAACCATTCGGCTTCTATGCAAGTAGTATCAAGAGCAATCAGCTCAGATTCCATTGTGCTCCTGGCAATTATTGTTTGCTTACATGATTTCCAGGATACAGCAGCACCACCAAAAAAATACATATCCAGATGTAGACTTTACACTGTTGGAATCCGTGACCCAGTTGGCGTCACTATATCCTTTTATAGCATCAGGGTAACCAGTGTAAGTCAAGCAATAGTCAATTGTGCCTTTCAGATATTTGAATACTCTTTCTAAGGCAGTCCAATGATCTTTGCTAGGGTTGCTAGTATACCGACTCAGTCTCCTTACAGCATAAGCTATATCAGGTCTGGTTCGGTTGGATATGTAAAGAAGAGATCCAATCATCTGAGAATATTTCAGCTGGGAGACAGGTTCACCTTCATTCTTCTTCAAGGATATAGAAGAATCATAAGGTGTGGAAACAGGTTTAGAGTTATGAAAGTTGAATTTGATTAGCATTTTATCAATGCTATGGGAAAGACTCAAAGATATTCCTCTAGTGTCTCTAGAGATTTTCATTTCAAGTATCATGTCTGCAAGACCTAAGTCTTTCATATCAAAGTTTTTGGAAAGATAATCCTTAACCTTTGAAATTAATTCAAGTGTTGTTCCAAAGATAATGATATCATCAGCATAGAGACAGAGAATGACATAGTCATTGTTTATCACTTTAAAATAGACACATTTATCGTGTTCATTCACAGTGAAGCCATATTGTGCAATGACGTTGTCAAATTTCTGGTGCCATTGTTTAGGAGCTTGTTTAATACCATACAAAGATTTAACAAGCTTACAGACTTTGTTTTCCTGACCCTTGGCAATGAGGCCTTCAGGTTGGTGCATATAGATCTCTTCATTTAAATCACTATTCAGGAAAGCAGTCTTGACATCCATCTGATGTATGATTAGCTTATGGATAGCAACAAAGGCTAATAATACTCGGATAGTTAAGATTCGGGCTACAGGAGAATAGGTATCAAAATAATCAATGTCCTTTTGTTGAGTATAGCCTTTAGCTACTAATCTAGCTTTAAATTTATCTATAGAACCATCAGCTCTGAGTTTCTTCTTGAATATCCACTTACAACCAATAAGTTTACAACCTGGAGGTAAGTCGGTGAGTATCCAAGTATGGTTTTCCATGATAGATTTAATTTCATTATCAATGGCTTCTTTCCAGAAAGGAGATTCAGGTGAATCCATTGCTTCTTGGAATGAACTTGGATTACCTTCAACAAGAAAGGTAAGGAAGTTTTCTCCAAAATCCTTTTCGATTCTACCTCTTTTGCTTCTTTGAGGTTCAATATCAAGAGGTTGAGAAGAATTGGAAGATGGTAGATCAGAAGGAATGGATGATTTGGGATTTTCTAAGATTTTAGATTTGAAAGGAAAAATATTTTCAAAGTAGACTGCATCTCTTGCTTCAATGATGGTATTGTTGGATATATCACTAATTTCAGATTTGATGACTAGAAATCTGTTAACATTGCTATCTAGTGCATATCCAATAAAAGCAGCATCTACAGTCTTAGAACCAATTTTTCTCTTCTTAGGTTCAGGAATAGCTACTTTAGCCAAGCAACCCCAAACCCGGAAGAAATTCAGATTAGGAGATCTCCCCTTCCAATATTCATAAGGAGTTGTATCAGAATTTTTTTGGGGAATCCTATTAAGAATGAAGCAAGCAGAAAGAAGAGCTTCACCCCAGAGATTTTCAGGTGCTCCTGAACTGAGTAATATACAGTTCACCATGTCCATTAGGGTTCTATTCTTTCGTTCAGCTACCCCGTTAGACTGTGGTGTATAGGGAGCAGTAACCTCATGAATAATATCGTGTTCTTGGCAATATTTTATCATATGATTTGAGGTATACTCCCCCCCCCCACGATCAGATCTTAGAATCTTGATCTTCCTGTCAAGTTGATTCTCAGATTCAGCTTTATACACCTTAAACCTATCTAAGACTTCATCTTTAGTTTTGAGAAGATAGGTGTAACAATATCTGGAGTGATCGTCTATAAAAGTCATAAAATACCTCCTACCCCCTCGGGTGAGAACTCGGTTTGAATCACACACATCACTATGAATTAATTCGAAGGGTTCGGAGTTTCTAGTTATAGACTTGAAGGGTTTTTTAGTGTATTTCCTTTGAACACAGATTTCACACTTAGATGAGGAATCATGAGAAGATTTAGGAATGAGGTTTAATTTACTCATTCTCTGCAAGGTTTGGAAATTGACATGTCCAAGTCGTCCATGCCAAACATCACAAGACTCAATAATTTGAATAATAGAAGACTCAGAAATTTTATTAGAACTGGAATTGATTTACATTGAGTTTGAAAAGGCCATTACAGATAAAACATTTTCCTATAAAAACAATACTCTTTGTAATCACAAATTTATTGGATTCTTTTACAATCCTATAACCAGCTCTAAGAAGAAGAGATTCACTAATCAGATTGCGACGGAGAGAAGGAACATGATAAACGCCTTGCAGATGAAGAGATTTCCCAGAAGACATGGTGAGCTCTATACGTCCACTTCCTATTATTGATTTAGTGGAGTCATCTGCTAAGCTTATGCTTCCTCCACGTGATTCCTGATAATTTGAAAACCAAGAGCGGTCATTACAGACGTGGATATTTGCTCCGGAATCTCAATACCAATCAGTGGAAGAAGTTAGAGATTTACAATATAAGATGAAGAGGCTAACCTGAAGGAGGTTGGATTCATTTCAATCATATTAATTAACTTTGTTGGATCCATTTCCTTTAGGGGCAGGTTTGGCCGGTTCCTTCTTCCGAAAGAAACAGTTATGAGCCATGTGGTTGGTTCTACCACAGACAAAGTAGAACTTCTCATCAGACTTATGGCTGGAAGAATTGGGATTTGATTTGAAGGAGGATTTGTTGAAAGATTGTTGATTTTTCTTGAATTTCTTCCCTTTGGGTTTGAAATTCTTAGATTTAGGCTTTTCCTCTACCAAGTTTACTTTAGCTTTTGTTTCATTCTTGGTGTTGGAATTTTGCATGTGCTGGTCTTCAATACGAATAGCCTTGAGGGCTTCAGTTAAGGTTAGATCTCATTGCTTGTGTCGAAGATCTCCAGCAAATCTAGACCAGGAGGGAGGAAGTTTATCAATCAAACAGGAAACTTTATAATCGTCAGTAAAAGTGTTTCCTTTTGATTGCAGATGACGGAGGAAATCCAGGAATTCATGAATTTATTCATTAATGGGCTTGTCATCAACCATCATGAACTTATTGAAGGAGGAGGAGGTGAAACGCAGAATTTCGGCATCATCATAGCCATATTCTGCTTCAAGAGCATTCCATAGGTCTTTTGCACTTTTGAACTCATAATATATGTCATAAAGGTTGTCCGCAAGTGCACTAAGAATCCTATGACAACAATGATAGTTGATTTCTTCTGGTTTCATAGAACTAGAAAAGGAGCTAGCACCAGAACCATAAGTGGAAGGAGCAGGTTGAGTAGGATCATGAGTCAAAGGTTGAGAACCACTAGTAGATGACTCAGAAGTGTCAATAGCAGATAAAAGACCTAAGGTAGTGAGCTAGTATTTCATCTGATTAGCCCACCGTTTATAGTTAACATCGGTGAATTTCTCAGGTTTGATACTTTTTGAATGATCAGGAATTGCCATAAGTCCAATTCAAGTTTACTAGTCTAAGTAGATGTAATCTGATCAAATAAAGGATTTTGTCAATACTACTAGACCAGAAACTTAATTAAACCTGCTCTTAACCAAAAACTCTAAAAGTGAAAAGATTAAAGTTTTACTCGGGTAGTTTGGCCAGGTAAGGATAGTACTAGAGGCTGATCAAAGATCTATTAAGTACCTCGTTTCTTGCAAAGCACTTTACGCAACCCTTAAACCTTGCCTTAGACACCAACTAATCCAAGAAAACTTGAACCGGTTCACTTAAAGATTTTTTTCTTTACTATATATATGAAAAGTGACAGGTGCAGAAATTGAGTACAGAAGCAGCAAAGAAATAAATATATTTAATTTTTTTAAACTAATTTAGATGCAACAATTAACTAATACAACAAGTAATTACAATGAAGATTCGGGTGAACAGTAATCCCGATGAACAATAAATTTTTTAAGTTTTTTTTTAAATTTAAATTAACAGCAAGAAATTAAATTTTTAGTTAATCTTCTAGATTGCTGTCAAAACAGGAATATAATAATATAAAAACAAATTAAAGAGTTAGAAAATTTAGGTCTGATCGGGAGCAGTCGTGATATCATTGCCCTAGAAGATTAAGGACCCGCCTATCGCCCTGGCTCAATTTGTCCCCTCTCCCCTAACGGTAAAAACCCTCGGAATCGACCGGCCTCTGCACTCGGGCGTGAGTCACTGAGCTTATGCTCAGACAAAAACGGTTGCCCAAAAAAATAGAAATATAAATATGTAGTCGAAATTTATTGGAGGAATGAGAGTAGAGAAAGAAGAGAGTTTAGAAGTTTTTCTCTTCGTTGGTGTACTTCTGAATGAGCTCCAAGCCTGTTTATATAGGTGAGGAGAGGTGTAACCCCCGCTGAATCCAAGGGACCGTTACGCACAAATCTTGCTTCCGTTACCCGCATGCAGCCGTTACAGAACGTGTAAAACGTGCAAAAATAAAAGCTTGAGAAGAAAAAATGTGTGCGGCGTGGCGCGCGCGTGCGGGCGAGGCGTGGCGAGGCGAGGAGTGGCGTGTGTGCGCGTGTGCGTGTGTGGTAGATATGCAAAGCCCACAAAACCCAAAACACTATTCAAAGCTCAATAAGTAGAGAACCATTATATACCATATACTATTCATCTCATTTTCTAATGTGGGACTATTCACAAAGGCAAAATTACCTTTTCATGACAAAGCATCCAACACTAAATAGTTAGGGTTGGCAACCCCGACTATTTAGAAACCAGATTAAGACAAAATGAGTCTATTTTTGTAAATAAAACTCAAATGAGTCTTTTTTTAGAAAAAAAAATTATGAATGAGTTTATTTAGAAAATTTCTTCTTTAGTGATTTTATAATTCTACCCAACAATCACGTGTTTTGTTAAACAAAAATAAGACTTCATAACACTGCCCGGAGGGAGGCCCGAGTTCAAGCCTCAAGCCTCAATTCTTCCCAAAGGGAGTGGAGTGCACTAGCCAAGATTTCCTTAGTTAAAAAAATTTGAAAAAAAAGCTTCATAGTAAATCACAATCAATTCATTTTTTATAGTTCAAGTTTATGATGTTTTATGATAACTAATTTTTTTGCAGCATATCTCTTTCAGGAAAGATAGTATGAACATTCAATGCAAAAAAACCATACAAAGCGCAGTACATATCTTATCAGAACAAATTGCATATGATTGATATGCTCCAAACCATTAAAAGAGGCAAGGAAAGCTTATGCTGACGATCCTGTCTCTTTCCATGGCTCAGAACGCTCCGATGCGCATGATAGTTTGATAAAAACTCACCTCATTTCGCAATACAATCGATCGGAGAGGATAAAACTTTGCATAGGGTCGAGAAGGGAGGCAATAGAAAAATTTTCAGGGTCTATAAAGAATAATCGAAACATACTCCTCGTATATTCGAAGGCACCGTACGATTCCGTACCTGCAAAAGGAATCAGACGGCTGATCTCCTTCCCGCAACTAAAAACTGCTCCCGCGGAGCATTTTACCGCTCCCGACGGCGACACCCACCCACCCACCCGCAGACCCGGCCCAGTACCGACCCGCTTTCTCTACCTCCCCGCTCCCCGAAGTCCCATTCCATCCTTCACGAGAAAAAGCGCGCCGGCTCCTATAAATACCCCCCCTTTCTCATTTCTCTCTCCTCCCAACAAAAAATCTAGTATCACAAAAAATCTAGTATCTCTACTCTCCGATCACGATTCAGCTTCTTGAATCGAGATCGAGGTCTCCTGCGATCGATCCTGTGCTTGAAGTCGAGATCGGAGCTATTGCCAGCGAGGTCGATGGCGGCGGCGGAGAAGGCGGCGGCGGAGGGATCGGCGGCGAGGAGGTTCTGGATACGGTCGCAGAAGGACGCGGTGTTCGCCGCCTACACGCCGTTCGTCGTCTGCTTGGCTGCGGGGAGGCTGGACGTCGAGGTTTTCCGGCAATACATTGCGCAGGATGCGCATTTCCTCAGGGCTTTTGCTGGCGCGTGAGTGATCTCGTTCTTGATCTTGTTACTGTGTGGATTCTGATGCCTCTTAGATCATCAGGGATTTATCTCTCCGTGTCTTGTCTCTTACATTGTTCTTGGTAGTTATTTTGATGTTATTTTGTGGTTTTAGAGATGAATTTGGAATCCTTGATGAAACTGCGGCTAGGGTTTAGGATCGGTGCTAATTTGAACCTTCTTGATGGTATTTAGATGCGTCGGATTCCATTTCTTAGTGAAAATTTTAGCTACGGTTAGAAATATAAATTGAGCGGCTTCCGGTAATCTGCACTGTTACTATTTAGTTACTGCGGAGTCGAGCTTAGAATATTTTACAAATGGTAGCGTTCTTGGTAGTATTTATAGTTATTTTCAGACCTTCAGTGTTATTTTGTGGTCTTACAAGTCAACAGGTAGGATTTAGGATCATGAGCAGATTTTGTGTTAGTTTGGATCTTGTGCTGTAACCATATAGTTTTCGTGTGTAGATTATTTGGATGGATAACATTTCTTTAGGAAATATACTGAGATTGTTCTTGATGGTATTTAGAGTCATATCGTACTTCTTCATTTCTTATACTGAGCTTGCTGATCTTCAGGATTGGGATTCTTGGTTGGGTTATTAAGTGTCCTTTTTGAGTCCTTGATGTAATAGGAGGCAAGGTTTAGGACCGTGAGCATGTTGCTAGTAGGGTAGGAAGTGTCTTTAACACATCCAAGGTGCAAAGTGAGTTTGGTATCTCACTGAAATGAGGCAAATATATTTTAAGCAATTTTGAGATAGCTTATTTATCTTTTTAAGAACTTATTGATTTACTGATAAACATTCAACATAAAAACCGTGAATACTTTAAAAAAATAGACTGGAAATAGAAGAAGTAGGTAGTTGATTTATCATTATGAAGAAACATCTGGAGTTGGTTATCCATAAGAAGCAGTAGCAGTAGCATCAACGACGAAAAGCAACAAGAACACAACTAGCAACTATTCTCTTGTAGTTCTCATTGATTTGTAACTTAGTAACTTTTACTTCGTGATGCATTTCCTATACTTCACCCTTGCTCTTCAGTTAATTACATTTTTGGGATCGTCAAAAGCATTGTGTGCGCTTTTAACTTGTATTTTTGAGTCTTTGAGTGCTTGGTCATATGTGAGTTAAAGCCAGTCATTACTAGTTTTTTGTAAAGGGAGACGCTGTTTTCTTGCTGTATGTGTTGTGCGCAACGAAAATTTCGGCAGCACTTCGGCAGCACAACAAGAGAGTCAGATCGCAATAAGAAATCCTGTTTCACAAAGGAAACAGGAACCTTAAGCAAAATATCTCAACCAAGTGAGATATCAGCTCTTTCTCTCATCAGTTTTAGGACTGACCTGTCGAGGGAACCTAAAAGCTATTACAAATCACACAAATAGCGAGACAACCAATTTTTACGTGGTTCGGCAAATAGCCTACGTCCACGGGGTAAGGAGGGGGGAGATCTACTAATAGAGGGAGAGAATACAACTAGGGTTTACAATCACTCAATCTAAACCCTCACACAAACTCTCAAATCCCTCACAATATCTCTCTACAAAAGTACTCAAAACCCTAAAAGCGACTGCTCTCCTTCTCAAAACACCATCTCTCTGTTTTCTTTCGCCGGAGTTTTTCTTTCACCCGCACTGCTTGCACCAAAACCTAAGAAAAGAAAACGCGTTGGAATTTATACAGATGAAATTCGGGTGGGCCATCACAAAGAGAAAAAAAACCGCGTTCCGCTTGCACGTTCACACTCGCCACATGCTTCCTCTATGTGAGCGCGTACCTGCTGCTCAATTCACGTGGGTGTGGCCCCACGCTTCACAATTCTCCACATCGGTGAAGTTTTCAAAACTGAACCGATAGCAAATGCATCCAAATGTCCCACTTGTTGTGTCCAGTACGCCGTGAAACAATTCACGACAATGGACTCAATCCATAACAAGTCGAGAACCCGAACGAGAGCTTAAACAATCTCAACCCCATCAAAATCAACTAATCCAAAACCGGCTATATCAAACATGATTGCCTACGTATCCTCTTACCCAAGGAATCAAGCCGAACGTAATTCACCCAAATGGCCGCCAACGGCCTCAACAATCACGAATGTGCAACAAGTTTCGACAATGATCAAACTTGTTGCTCGAAATCACCTTAGTGAGCATATCCGTCGGATTATCCTTCGTGTGGACTTTCATAATTTTCACATCGCCATCTTCAAGAACATCTCGAACGAAGTGATAACGAACGTCAATGTGCTTCGTCCTCGTATGAAAAACCTGATTCTTCGTCAAATAGATAGCACTCATGCTATCACAATGAATAGTGACGGATCTCTGCGATATACCAAGTTCATCCAAAAGTCCTCGAAACCAAATAGCCTCCTTCACAGCCTCCGTAATTACCATATACTCTGACTCCATCGTAGACAAAGCCACCGTCGACTGTTAGGTGCATCTCCAACACACCGGCGTACGGGTCAAAGTAAACACATACCCCATAGTAGACCGGCGCTTATCCAAATTCCCGGCATAATCCGAATCAACATAACCAATGCACAACTGCCCACCTGTAGTGTCCCACTCATAAACAAACCAACATTGAGCTTACCTCGAATGTACCTCAAAATCTATCTCACGACGTCCCAGTGACCCACTTCTGGATCATGCATGTATCTCAAAACCATGCTCACTACCTGTGACAAATCTGGCCTCGTACATACCATCGCTACATCAAGCTCCCAACCATGCTCGCATATGGAGTCTTCGACATCAACTCTCGATCTTCAACTGACTTTGGTGAAAGACCAGCTGAAAGTTTCAAATAGGCTCCCAGAGGTACACCAACTGGCTTCGTATCTATGCTAACATGGAATCGCTGTAGAACCTTCTTCAAATAAGCCACCTGCGTCAAACTCTTATCTCTGCCGATTTCCATCCCTAAAATGCGCTTCGTCTCGTCCAAGTCCTTCATCTCAAACTCATTTGAAAGCTGAACTTTTAACTCATCTATAGTCGACCTGGAAATAGAGACAACATATCATCGACGTAGAGCAACAAATAAATGTACGCACCTTCTTTTAACTTGCAAAAATATACGCAAGGATCAAACTGGCTCCGAGTGTACGAATGACCAATCATAAAACCATCGAATCGCCTATACCACTGTCGAGGAGACTGCTTCAAACCGTATAGCGATTTCTTCAACCTACAAACTATTTTTTTCTTCCCTGTAACTCGGAATCCCAATGGCTGAGTCATATATATTTCTTCATCAAGATCACCATGAAAAAATGCCGTCTTCACATCCAATTGATCTAACTCCAAACTATATTGTGCCACTAAGGCTAGCAAAATCCGAATCGAAGAGTGCTTCACCACCGGAGAGAAAACCTCATTATAGTCAATACCTTCCTCCTGTGCATAGCCCTTCACAACCAACCTAGCTTTGAACCTCAATGGAGTGCCCTCAATGCCTTCCTTCTTCGTGTATACCCACTTGCAACCAATTGTCTTTCGCTCCTTTGGAAGCTCAACAAACTTCCATGTATCGTTCTTATGAAAAGATTTCATCTCCTCTTGCATAGTCACCTGCCACGAATCAGCCTCCGAACTCTGCTCGGCCTCTCTGAATATAGTAGGTACCAACTCATCGATACTCTCTACCGGAAGTACATACGCAACTGTGTCGGCTTACCGTGCTGGTATCTGTATGTTTCTCCTTTGTCTCTGAACCGCAATCGAATCCTGAACCTGAACCGTCGGTCCCTGATCCTGCATATCAGTACTCGTATCCCCCCTGTCATCATCGTGCTCGCCTGGCGTCATCTCAGTCGGTACTTTAATGGATATTGTACCATCTGGACAATGTGGAGCTACATCGATCTCCACCACCTGCGATATTTCCTCCGTCGGGTCGCTCTCCACCTGATGAGAGCTGGAAAGCTTCAAGATAGAAGCCTCATCAAACGTTACGTCCCTACTCAGCACAATCTTCTTATCAACTGGATCCTAAAGCTTGTATCCCTTGACATCACGCTTGAATCCTACAAATACGGTCTTCTTAGCTCGAGGTTCCAACTTATCAGTTCTCACATGATAAAATGTAGGACACCCGAATACCTTAAGCTGGTCATAGTTGTGTGCCGGCTCTCCCGATCACTTCTCCATAGGGGTTTTCCCCTCAATCGCAGATGAATCTAGCCTATTAATGAGGTGGCTCGCATATGTAAGTACCTCAGCCTAAAAGATCTTCTCCAACCCACTCTGCGACAATAAGCATCAGATCTTCTTCAGTAAAGATCGATTCAACCTCTCTGCCACCCCATTTTATTACGATGTATGACTAACCGTGAAGTGCCTCTTTATGCCCTCGTCTAGACATAGCTACAGAAAGAGGTCTGAAGTATCTTCACCACCGTTGTCGGATTGCAACGTCTTGATCTTTCTCCCAGTCTGTAGTTCTAATCTCTTTTTCTACTCCACGAATATATCTAGGACTTCATTCTTTTTTGTCATGGTGTACACCCAACATCGTCTAGAATAGTCATCTACGAATGTGACGACCAATGTCGACCACCAAGTGATGCAGTCTTGGTGGGACCCCAAACGTCTGTGTGCACGTAGTCCAGGATACCCCTCGTCTGATGAATGATAGTCCCGAACTTTACATTCGTCTTCTTGCCAAGAACACAGTGCTCACAGAACTTAATCTTTCCACTATTGGCTCCATTCAATAGCCCCTGCTTATACAATGCATGCAGTGACTTTTCACCTGTGTGCCCCAACCTATAGTGTCAAAGTCTACTCATGTCCGTTTCTGAAATAGCCGAAGCAACCTGGCTAATCTCGGTGCTTTCTTTCAGATAATACAAATTTTGATTGCGGACTTCCTTCATCACCACCAATGATCCCTTAGTAACATTCGCTAAAGCGTTTTCGAAAGTCACCTTGAATCCCTTCGTCTCCAAAGCTCCAACTGAGATAAGATTTTTCTTCAGTTGAGGAACAAATCTCACCTTCTTTAACTCACGGACTACTCCATCGTACATCCTAATCCGCACGGTATCTATCCCATAAACGTTACAGGATTGATCATTTCCCATGATAACAACACCCCCGTCGATTTTCTCAAAAGATGCAAACTAGTCTCGCTTAGGGGTCACATGATAAGTAGCACCGGAATCAAGCATCCAATCTGATGCATCCATATGGTTCACCTCTGGAGTAATCAGTAGAGAAAAACACGAATCATCGGAATCATCGTCTTTCGCAAAGTTCACCTCATTGGCCTTCGGGCCCTTTTTCTTGCCATTCTCCTTCTCCTTGAGCTTCGGACAGTCTCTCTTCCAATGTCCATGCTCCTTGCAGAATGCACATTGGTTCTTTGCTAATTGGTGGCGGCTTCTTGACTTTGACCTCTCTCTGTTACCACCTTTTGGATATGAGCTTCTTCTTCTCGTCGACAAGGCCTCGCTGAAGTACTAGCGCGTGAAGTCTCCTTATCCTTCCTCCTCAAATCGTAGTTCGTCAAAGCGTTAGTCACTTCACTATAGCTGATAGAAGATCTCCCGTTCAACAAAGTGAGCACGAAGGTATCATACTCCTCATCCGATAAGGAGCCCAATAAGATAATAGCATTGTACTCATCCGAAATCTTCTCATTAATATTTGCCAAGTTCGACAATAACTTAGTATAGTTGTTCACATGCGCCGCTACTGAGGTGCCTCTGGACATCTGAAATCTGAAGAGTCTTCGCAGCAAGTGCAACTTATTCTCAACACTCTTTGTGAGATACTTATTGTTGAGAATTTCTCACATCTTCATTGCAGATGTTACCCCAATCACATCTTATTTCAGCTCCTGTTCCAAACAGGACCTGATCACCCCACAAGCGTTCTTATTCATCTTCTCTCATACCGCCTCTTCATATTTAGATGGCCTCTCGTGGACCATGATGGTCTCTTTCAAATTCTGAGCATTGAGCGCATCCTGTACGTCGCTCATCCACAAACCAAAGTTGATTTTACCGTCATACTTCACCACACTAATCTTAGTATTCTGAAAACCAACTTGTATTGTACTCGCTATTGACTTGCTGCTTTCACATTCTTCTCCCATTGCAAACTATAAATTGTAGAGAAAGAACAAATTTGATAGAAATTAGGAACCACCCAACTGAACCCTAGATCGGATTCCAAATAGATCTCCTATCCACACGAGGAAAGCGAAATCTCCAACGGCAACTCCTAATGTTATCTCCACCGAAGCCTAGAACTCTAAGAACCAAGCTTCACACAAGAATCTTCCTCCACCAAACTTCAAAACCCTAGATCTGAAACCTGGGCTCTGATATCACTTGTTGCGCGCAGCGAAAATTTCGGCAGCACTTCGGCAGCACAACAAGAGAGTCAAATCGCAATAGGAAATCCTGTTTCACAAAGGAAACAAGATATCTCAACCAAGTGAGATATCAGCTCTTTCTCTCATTAGTTCTAGGACTGACCTGTCGAGGGAACCTAAAAGCTATTACAAATCACACAAATAGTGAGACAACCAATTTTTACGTGGTTTGGCAAATAGCCTACGTCCACGGGGTAAGGAGGGGGGAGATCTACTAATAGAGGGAGAGAATACAACTAGGATTTACAATCACTCAATCTAAACCCTCACACAAACTCTCAAATCCCTCACAATATCTCTCTACAAAAGTACTCAAAACCCTAAAAGGGGCTGCTCAAACTCCTTCTCAAAACACCGGCTCTCTGTTTTCTTTCGCCGTAGTTTTTCTTTCACCCGCACTGCTTGCACCAAAACCTAAGAAAAGAAAACACGTTGGAATTTATACAGACGAAATTTGGGTGGGCCATCACAAAGAGAAAAAAACCGCGTTCCGCTTGCGCGTTCACACTTGCCGCATGCTTCCCCCACGTGAGCGCGTACCTGCTGCTCAATTCACGTGGGTGTGGCCCCACGCTTCACAGTATGTATAGAGAAAACTTCAGGTTCTTGATAGTGTACAGCTAGAGTATGCTACGCCCCTTTTATCAGCTAATTACTTAATACATCATTTAAAATAACTTATGTTCTTTCACATGCATATTACAAGAAATGCACATATTTTTATGGCTCAAGTATGGATATTTTCAGATCTTTCATTCAGTATATAGACGTGCTTTCATGTTTGAATATAGGACAATGCCTTCACCATGAGAGTGACATTTGTTTGTTCGTGTATGCTAATCATATGTTATATTTCTTGGTTTTCTCCTGTTATTTAATACTTATGGCTTTTATTGATAGTCACTGTAACCCTTCTCTTATTGATAGC
Organism: Asparagus kiusianus; assembly: GCA_022839385.1. NCBI lineage: Eukaryota > Viridiplantae > Streptophyta > Magnoliopsida > Asparagales > Asparagaceae > Asparagus > Asparagus kiusianus. The sequence goes on from BQKN01066532.1 coordinate 317,233, forward strand.
GTAGCTTAACCCTCTCTAGGTCTCTTGATTTTTAGATCTCTTGCTAGTCCTTGTTGGTATCTAAAGTTAGATTCAGGACCGAGATATTGATCATATGCTTTCTGAAGTTGCATTGTAATTTCATTTTTTAATGGAGTCTTTGAATGTCTCCAAATGTGACAAAGGTTTTAAATATGCGTGTTTCTTTTTTGTTGTCCGATGGTGATAGCTATATTGTTTACATATATCTGTTTGAGCATGAGATTACTGACAACCAAAATGATTAACTAAATTCCCTTCTTCATTCTTGTTTAGTTTTTTTGTTTGTATTCAGAGCTAGTACATAAGATTTTCTGGCAATTTCTTAAAGTTCTGATAGATTCCGACTGTATTCCAATCAATTTTGTTGAAACTAGTTAGTTAATTGTTTCCACTCAATTTTGTCTTCTATTTACTACGATTATGGCGGAAAAAAAATCTATTTCATTTCTTTCTTTTTCCTTCTGGTTAAATTTCAACTTTCAGGTGGTGCTTTTAGCTAGTTTAAAAAGATCACACACCAAATTTCTACATTCTTTATCTTGATTTTGGCAAGTTTGATGTTGTTTTGTCATCCATCCCTTGCTGAATCTTTGCTCTTTAAGTCTTTAAAACTTGTCGTGCAATGAAAGGTTTTGGTACATATCTATTCTTTCTGTCAAGTGCTGTTTTTGTCCTTATATATATATATATATTTTAACTCTAGATATGAGATGGCAGCTGAGTATGCTGATGACGATGATGAAAAGACGGTGATTCTTGATCTGAGGAAAGCTACTCTGGAGGAGCTGAAATTGCATGATTCAGTTATGAAAGTAAGTTTTAAGTTTATTCTGATTTCAGTATTGAGGTAGTTCAGTTCTATAACACTTACTATATGATGCAGCATGACTATTTTACTAATGACTTGAATTAACATGTGCCTTTAGAGGTTAATGAAGTTTAGGGTGCAAGAGGTTTATCGTGTTAACATGAAAATGGTTACCAAAGTTTGTTGTAGAACACTAGGTTTTAACAAGCCATTCTCACCATTAACTCTAGATATATCATATATGATGTGTATTATACTATTATTTAGAATCCTTCTACCTATGAAAAATTTGGGTTGTCATATTTGTATTTTGTCGAACATTTTGTCTGTGACAATGTTATCATACTTATTTATCAAAAGGATATGCGTAGGATTCTTTGAAATTAATTGCAGTCGCTTTGTTGAACTTTTAGGTTTTAAGGGTCATTTATATCTAAAGGAGCAGTCAGTATATATGTCAATACATGTATTTTACAAACAAATGAATAATATATTTCCGCCCTTCTTCTATAGTTTGTTTGAATCATGAAATTTACATTTCATGTTTTCTGCTGGAAAACTACCCTTTGTGCTCAAGCTTCTAAAATCACAAGTTTTAAATTATACCTTGTTACTTAATCATGTAACTGCTCAGAGTATGTTCCAGTACTGAGTATTGACTTACCATAAATTGGCTTCCTTCTGCATTTCTAAGAATACCAATTTTCTTTACATGTCAAGGTATGACCTTTACCTAAAAATAAGAAACTGACATAGATGTAAATTTGCTAGCACTCTATACTTACACCAAGAACCAGGATGATGCTGAGAACCTGTCATTAATTTTGAAGGTCTATAACTGTTCTTATATCTCATGACAGTGCTTAGCATTAGCTTTTTCTATTGGTTTCAGAACCAGGAAAGCTATGGGTAGGAGGTCGCAACAAAAATCTGTGCATTTAGCCAGGGGTATTTGGTTATGCTGCGTTGAAGTCTGCAATTTACAGCAAATATTGATGGATCTAGCAAACGATATTTTGGTTATATTGTGTTGAAATGTGCACACTGTGCACTTAATCATTCAAGAAAGAAATGCCGCGAGTGTTGTATCTCATGTGTATTCAGTGTTGGGAAGGATAGCTTTTCTCCTGAAATGTATCAGCGACAACAGTATACTGCAATTAACGACTTTCTATGTTTGAATCCCCCAAGTAGAAACCTGAACCACCTTGTAGCAGTAGGTCTTGTGAAACCATCATGAGCCTTGCTCACAAGCACTGTTGAGAATATTATTCTGCATCCAATAAGAGTCCATAGATGACTTTCTTTTGCACTTTATATGTTATTGTCTCTCTCTATCTCTGTCTGTGTGTATATGTTCTGTCTTCTTTCATTTAGATTTTTTGCATGATTAAATTTGCGTGTTTATACAATTTTGTTCTTTTGGTGGGGTGGACTTAACTTTAGCGAATTGCCTGAACTTACTGGATTCTTTCAAACCAAGGGTATTTATGTTTTGACAATACCTTATTATTATTGCATTTTTAATGTTAATCACGAGTATTTTAGAGCCAGTTGCAAATTTTTCGTGTAGCAATAGATTGTTTTTGTAAAGTTCTCCTATGAAATCAATCATGCAGGAATGGGGTGTTGATCCAAACAAAGAGATAGCTCCCAATCCTGCAACACTTAAGTATACAGAGTTCGTTCTTGCAACAGCTAAAGGGAAAGTTGATGGAGGTAAAGGCCCTGGTCAGATTGCCACTCCTTTTGAGAAGACCAAAATCGCTGCTTATGCAATAAGTGCTATGACCCCTTGCATGAGGCTTTATGCTCATTTGGGCAAAGAGCTCCAAATGTTTCTTCCTCATGATGGAGGTGATCATCCCTATAAGAAGTGGATTGACTATTATTCATCCAAAAGTTTTGAGGTTTGTTTCAATATTTTAGGCAGTTTCTCCAAAATTTTCCTCTTACAAGATTATCACTTCTAGAACAAATTTATGTGAGCGTATTGTGTTTGCTAATACTGTGTCTTTTTTCTCAAATCTGGATGGTTACAGGCAGAAGCTGTACAAATAGAGGAATTGCTTGACAAACTGAGTGTTCCACTGACCGGGGAGGAGCTTGATTTAATAGAAAAACTTTACCATCAGGCTATGAAACTTGAGACTGAGTTCTTTTCTGCTCAGCCAATTACTCAGCAATCTGTAGTTCCGTTGACGAAGCTAAATGATCCGATAGAACGTCTATACATATTTTCTGGTTTTGACTTGACATGTACCATAGTCGACTCTTCCGCGATTTTAGCAGAGATTGCAATTTTGACTGCATCTAAGATTGACCAGGGTATTGCTGAGGCAAAAAAGATTTCTTCAGATATGAGAACCTCTTGGGATGCCCTTTCAAGTAAATATACTGAGGAGTATGAAGCTTGCATTGAAGGCTTACTTCCAAAAGAAGAAGGTAGCCATATTTTATCCTTTATGCTACATTAGTTGTCAGGATTTGGTAGATAATTTATTGATGCAAGAAATTTCTTTGGGAAAGGCAACTTGCTTATACTTTTTTTCCTTCTTGTCTTTTTCAGTTAAGGAATTTGATTATGAACATCTATATAAAAGTCTTGAGCAGCTTGCCAACTTTGAGAAACGCACGAATTCAAGGGTTGTTGAATCAGGAATGCTGAGAGGGGTAAACTTACATGACATAAAAAGGGCAGGGGAACATTTGAAGCTCCAAGATGGGTGTAAAGATTTTTTTCAGAAGATTGTAAAGAAGAAGGAAACCCTGACGGTCGATCTTCATATCCTCTCATATTGTTGGTGTGCAGATCTTATAAGGTCAGCCTTCTCGTCAGGTAAGATTTTATACTTTTACAACCACTATTGCATTACTTGTTTACATAATAGGCTTAATAGCCTCATTGTTGCTTACATGTGTTCTTTTAATCATCTTATGTAGTAAGCTTTGCCCAAAACAACAAAGAAGAAGAGAGAAAACATGAACTTATCTGTTGCTTTGGTTTCTTCCATCAGAAAACAAAGTTTATATGGTGATTAAGTAATTTATTTATCAATAAGTGAAAGATCATAGTAAATTTAGTTACGAACTGCTCTACTAAAATTTGTTAAATACATGTATCGTTTTATATGTGCAGATTAGGCCTGCTCTTGTGTATTGTGAAAGTTTTCTTCCTTTTATTGCCCAAGGAAAGTTTTATGTATGTATTCTGATGTCAAAGTTTTCACTATCCTGATTAGGAAACAATTGAAATCAACCTAGTTATAAACTGGACATAGATAGCCACTAGGCCCACTACAGTAGATTCAAGGTTTTCTTAACATATAGTACTAAAAAGCCACTGTACCTAGAATCAAGTTTTCTTCAATAGGTGAAAAAAGGGAAGTCATATATGAGGTAAGAATACTAAATTGCTGACCACTTTCTCGTGTTCGCCTCCTGAATTTGAACAGTTGAACACCATACTTATCTCCTGCAGCCACAAAGGCGTCACGAAGTCTTTAAGAATATTGGTTGGACTGTCTTCAACCTTTTCAATGTTGAATTAGCCATGGGAGGCTGATGAATAGTCCACTACACAAAAGGGTTCTATGCTTAGCAATAGCTTGTAATTCACCTGATTTAGTTGCTTGTTAAACTTGAAATAGCAATGATTTTATAAAATGATGACTTATCTTATAAAGAATGGTCATTTATAGCATATAATTAGCAACTTCGGAGAACCATAATGAACGGAGCTGTTGTAACTCGTAACTTAAAATATACATCAAACTACTCTTTCCTATGGTGATTAACTACACGGTTAGCACATTGATTTACCCACTCACAATATAAGGAGATGTAGACACATGTAAAAATCTCTAATATCAGCACAGCTTCAGGTAAAGGAGGAAGTAGTTCAGAAACATCTTTTTTTTTAAACGATGGTTTCGTGTCATTCTCCCATGTTTTTGGGACTGTCAACCATGCCTGCCTTGCCTTAGCTTTAAAAGTAGAAGAGACATTAGGGACAACTGATGTGCTCCGAGCACTTATTTGTGTATTGGTTTTAGTATCTAAACAGATTAATCATTGCAAGATGGCTTTTAAAGGGCTAAAATACCAGATTAGCCTAAAAAGTGACATCCTTTTACCACTTTGGTCTATAAAGTAAAAACTGGTGGCACTTTGAACTAAAAAGTGACAAATTGGCAACACATGCCTTTCCAATCACCGGAGGCAATTTCTATGCGAAAAAAATTAAGAGACTTCTTCATATATACCCTCAAATCTCCCATATTTTTGGATTTACCTTCCCAAGTTCTTAAATTTGTAAAAATACTCCTCTCCCTCCCTTTCCACCATCTCCTCTCTTCTTCCCACCATCTCCTCCACTCTTTTCTCCCAATCCTCAACCTCCCCTCCTTTCCCTTTTTCCACATCCTATTCTTACCTCTTCTTAACTTCTTTAACATCTCTTATTTGCCCTCTCTCCCGCTCCTAATGCTTCAAATGGAATGTTTGATGTTGGGTCTGAGAGAGGAAGAGAAGGAGGTTGAGTTTTTGATAGAATATTTGATGTGGGTCTGAGAGTAGGAAGAGGATGAGGTTGGATTTTTTTTATGATTGTAGGGTGAAGGGGAGTCGATGGAGCAGGGAGGGAGAAGGAGTGGGTGAGACAAGGGAAAGTTGGGAATTGAGAGGAGAAGAGAATGGAGGAAATGACGGAAAGGAGAAGGCAAGAGTGATGATATGAAAAAGGAGTGGGAGAGAGGAGGGAAGGTTGGGGATCTGTAGGAGAAGAGAATGGATGAGATGGTCAAAAGGAGGAGGGAGGATATGGTGGGAAGGAGGGAAGGTGGGGATTTGTTTTTTTTGGGTGGTTGGGTGGGGGTACTAATCTGAAAAATATGGGAGATGGAGGGATCTATATGCAAAAATCTCTTAATATTTTGCTTAAAAATTGTCTCTGGTGATCGGAAAGTCCTATGTGTCGCCAATTTGTCATTTTTAGGTCAAAGTGTCGCCGGTGTCCCTATTAGGCCAAAGTGGTAAAGGGGTGTGATTTTTTTAAGGCCAATATAGTATTTTAGCAGTTTTTAAAGGGTTCAACAACTTGTTTTTTTAACTTTCTAATACTTTCCTGTTTACAACCTGGAAGGTAGTAATTACAGGTAGAATTTGTCAAATTCAAACCCTTGTATTTCTTGTTGAATGATACTGGGAGCTAGAGTCAGTATCAAAGAGCTGCATGTTTTCGCATAATAGTAATACTTAGCAAGCTTAATGTGCTGTATTCAGAAGTTCAAACAAATCTTTTTGAGCTTTGCCATAATGCAACTGCAGACTTTGTTATCTTACGTTTTATGATATTGGATGCCCAGGAACATTTCCTTTTTTTTCCTCCAGCTGTCAAAAACATATATGCCACGAGGAGAATCATACTTTTTTTGGTCATCTCATGTGAAACCAACTTCATTTAACTAATTGCATACTGGTTTTTGCTGCAATTATTGTATGTAACCATATTATATTGCTCATTTCTCCAGTGGGCTGTCTCAATGAGCTTTCCATACACTCGAATGAATTCAACTTTGAAGGTTCTATTTCAACGGGAGAGATTGACATAAAGATGCAGTCACCGGTAGACAAGGTCGAAGCAGTTAATAACGTCTTGAATCAGAACAGCAGCAACAAATATTTATCTGTCTACATTGGGGGCTCAGTTGGCGACTTGCTGTGTCTACTAAAAGCTGACGTCGGTATTGTTGTGGGATCAAGCGGAAGCTTAAGGAGAGTTGGGAAGCAGTTCGGTGTTTCTTTTGTTCCACTCTTCCCTGGTGTTGTAGCTAAACAGAGGGAAGGCTCTGCATGGAGAGGTTTATCTGGCACTCTCTATACTGCTTCAAACTGGTCAGAGATACAGGCTTTTGTTCTGGGAACATAGGAAATTCTTTTAGTCGTTACAGTATTCTTGCCTTGTTTTTACGTGCAAGATTTTAGGCATTCTTGTAGACAAGAAGATATAGGTACTAATTTTTGGCTCATTTTAAAAGAAGCCACAGATCAACTGCCTCAGTGTCATCCTCCTATGTTTGCTTTAAAGTGAAAAAAAAATCCTGTAGTCTTCCTGCTGATTTCAGGTATCTTCCACTAACTATAATGTGCTTTTATGTCCAGTTGTGATTGCCATGTTTTACAATTGTTCATATTTTACATTATCTGCAGGATTTGATGACATCGTAGGCAACGAGAAGAACTCCCAATAGCTTTGGTCTAAGGCATGTATTGGTTAATCCTTCCTTTACGCTTGAACGTAAGTAGGCATATTCCTGTAATCAATTTGTCATGTAATCAATTGTATGAAAGATAAGAGAATGTGAAAATAATGTGTCAGTTTCTAGCTGAGGGGCCTCATAGAGATGTTAAAAACAGGTCAATTCGATTGTTTCAGTTAAGAGTCTCTCTGTCAATACGGGAGCTCAATTTGATTGTTTCAGTTGCAAACCTGATCAGTAAAAATGCTCAATTGTAAAAATGCGACTATTATTAGTATTCTGTGACGAGCTAAAATTTTAAGATGAATTTGTTTCTTTTTCCATCTGATCTGGCAATTTATTCTTGTTGATTCTTGTGCTGAGTGCCCAGGCTATCTTTCGTTTGCTTCCTAACATCAGGAGAAAATTACCCCATACTTGGGAAATGTTCTTTCTTTGCAGGATCAAGAGTATTTTGAGGGTTAGGCTCAACGGTAGTGATCACCGTTCTACCTTATACTGTTTTTCATCTTCAGTTGTTTAAGTAATTTATTTGTTTTAGACTTTCTTTCGGTGATCACCATTTTATCTTATACTTTTTTTAGCTTCAGTTGTGTAAGTAGTTCATATGTTTTAGACTTTCTTTTGAGCCACTTATGGCCTTTTCAGACTGTGATGTATTTCTTGCTCTTTTCTATTGTGCATAGATGTAGTTGAACTCTGTATATCTGGAGCTCTCTTTATTTATAACCATATCTTCCTTTAGCTATCTTAGTTGGCATGCTTTCTCGTTATGTTATATATCTGTGTATTGGGTGATCTAGAGACGTGAATGTGATTGTAAGGTTGCATCGTCGGCCCAGTAATGTTCCAATTTCTGTAGTTTTTGGAACCGGCGCATGACAAGATTTTTATTGGTACCAAAGCATGTTAATCTTCCAGCAGAATTGTGGATCTTCCGGTGGAACCGTGGAAGAGTTGATGCATTTTGTTCACATTTGAATTTGTTTGTTTTCCCTCAGGTCCTGCAAATTTCTTGTTAAACTTTGTGCAGGTCCTTCCTCTCTCGTTTGATTATGCTTCTCAAATGTTAGATGTAAACTATTGTCTTCTCCCTTCTTCGCCAGTCGCTCTCCGCTGGTCATTTCTGGAAAATCAATGACTGGATATGTAGGTTAAAGAACTTGTGTTAGAAATAATACAGATCGATATATGATAGGGAAAATTTGCAAAATAGACCGTTTTTATAAAGTAATTAGCGAAATAGACTGTTTTTTAAAGTAATTAGCAAAATAGACCGTTTTTTGGCAAAAGAGGTCGATTTTGAAAAAGGGTTCAGAAAACATACGGTACTACTAGTCCCGTATGTTTAAAATTAACTAATCTCATGATTAGTCCACTCAGAAAATATACGGGACTACTAGTCCCGTATATTTTCTGTTTGTTAACAAAACGTACGTGAGCCTCCCTTGATTTCTCTCCTTCCCCTTCCCTCCTCCTCCACAATTCTCATCCCACTGAGCCCCTGTTCCCCCACGTTTGCTATATCCACTCCCAAACAGTAATTTTGGGAGTTGGATTGCCGAAAATGCCCTTTTGTTGACAGAAAAATTAATTACTCACCGGATTAGCTGTCCGGTGGGAGAAGGGCAATTTAGTCCTCACACACCCCCAAAGTTACTGTTTGGGAGTGTGAATAGTTGGACCCCTGTTCCCCCCTCGATATGGAGTGCCCTGAGGAAGTAGAAAGCTCAAAGGGCAGCAGCAGCAGCAGGTCGTCGTGGGACGTCTTTGAGAAGTTGGCGATCGCCGGAGCAACGGCTGCCTCGGCCGCCTTCGTCGCGCCTCTCGCTCTCCTCTGCCTCGCCCTCTCCTTCCCCTCTGTGCTCCTTCTCGCTGGATACGCATGCGCCGACAGAGCAATGATGCATCTGTTCCCTCCGCAGGCACCGCACCACGAGAGGCAGCGGTTCGAGGAAGAGGAAGAAGCTGGAGACGAGGGTATCGGAGGCGAAGAGGAGGGGAGGATCGAGATCGAAAGGGGTTGGAAGAAGCGCGAGGAGCCGGTCGAAGGCGAGACTCCTCCTGCTGCTGCCGCTGTGGAGGAGGAGGAGAGGGGAGGGGAGAAGAAGGAAGGGGAAGGAGAGAAATCAAGGGAGGCTCACGTACGTTTTGTTAACAAACAGAAAATATACGGGACTAGTAGTCCCGTATATTTTCTGAGTGGACTAATCATGCGATTAGTTAACTTTAAACATACTAGTCCCGTATGTTTTCTGAACCCTTTTTCAAAATCGACCTATTTTACCAAAAAACGGTCTATTTTGCTAATTACTTTAAAAACGGTCTATTTCGCTAATTACTTTATAAAAACGGTCTATTTTGCAAATTTTCCCTATATGATATATGATAGTAGAGTGGAAGAGTATGATTCGTGTAGTCTTCAGACTAGAAATTTTGCAAGGAATACTTTGTTTTATGTATTACCGACCACAGGAGACAAAATCAAACACAAGTTCATTTTTTGTTCTATGTATTACCGACTATAGGAGACAAAATCAAACACAAGTTCACACAATGACGAACACAGAAACCATTCTGGGGGCGTAATTTCCCATTTTATTGGACAACTTAAAGTCATCATACATTAAAAATCTCACTTTTTATCAATTAGTAAAAGTATCACTCTTATAGATGCATTCTCTGTCAAAGCAGAAAAGCCTCCCAGCAGCTACCGCAAAATCCTTCAGGAGGTAATAAAAGACCCAACCAAACATTTGAAAAAATCATAAAATCATCTCCGAGTCCAAAGCTTGAGCTCCAACAATCAAGTTCATTCACTCACCGCGGAGATAGTTGAGATGTTGACAGGGTTCATGTTCGCTCTCAGTGTAGGATGATATGGATCCCAAAAATGCGTGTTAAGTCTCTGTTTGGACAAAAGTTAGATGCCACAGTGCACAGTCCAATCCCCTTGTATATATGGCCCTTGTCCACAACATACCACCTTTGATGTCACAAAACCTGCAACAAATTCTAAGTGTTTATGTCTCCAAAGCTTTTATGCCGAATGTTTATCAACCAATCATCAAACTTGAATCGCAAATACATTTTCTCAATGTTTTTAACAACATCTCGCAATACCCTTTGCAATTAAAATGCAGATAAAAAAAAGAGAGATTCTGAATTGGTTTCCTACATCAAATGTTGGATACAACATTTATTACTACGGTATCCACAGCAAACCAAACAACTTCAGAGTTAGGGGTAAATTCTTCCAAACAGTAGTTCATACCATGGAATATATAGAACATTAGTAAAATCATGAGGCTTATTTCAAATATCACAATAAGTAATCTAGACTATCGTAATATACGCGATAAATCATAGTTTACAAAGTTTTTCCTCAACAAAAGAAGTTATCGTTTCATTAGCTCTCGTTCAGCTGTTATCCTCAAATATTTAGCATTGGATTGAATAATGTGATCTATCTAAAAAGCAGGTAATTAAAAATCACATCAAACAAATCATCAAGGAAAGTTAGTAATGACCTGGAAAAGGTTTAGGCTGATTAATTTGTATGTTTTCGGATGCTTGCAATCTCAAACATGAGGCAGCTCTTAGCTTCGCAAAACAATTTTATGTCTTTCGATGAAATGCTATTATCCATTCTATTTGAAAAGATAGAATGAGTAATAGCAGATGTAAGAAATGAATGAGGAGCATATAATCAATCATCTACAGAAAGGCAAAAGGAACAAGAATAGAAACCAATTTTATAGGATGGAGTTCATTTAGAAACCAATTTTATAGGATGGAGTTCATTGAGAAAATAAAGACTAAAGCTCTCAGCCAATCAAGAAGATGATTCTAGTGTTTGTAGAGGGTCATGAAAGCGACATAAGCAACATAGCGATTTCACTTTCTTTGAAAGTCAATAGAAAGAAACAAATAGTGAGAACGACATTCTCGCGTTGTTAGAGTTAAGAAAGTCAAGAATGATGGTTTTCGTGTTCCTAGGAAGTCGTAAAAGAAACGTGCACTACTTTGAAAGTCAAAAAAAAAGTTTTCTTTAAATTGAACTCTACCCACACGAGACTGTCATTCTTTTCAAAAAAAGAAAAGAGTGAATATGAACTAAATTGGACTTAACATGAACCAAATTGGACTTAACATAATTTAAATTGGACTTAACATGAACCGAATTGGACTTAACATGAGCCGAATTAGACTTAACATATAATCCATTACACTTAATATTTAATAAATTAGACTTATTATTCAACCCAAAAGACTTAATATACAATCCCTTGGACTTATTATTCAACCCAATAGACTTAGTACACAAGCCCTTGGATTTCACTTGCAACTCATTAGACTTAATGTTTCACCTTGGATTTGAACTTAACATAAAAAATCATCAAAAAATCATATTTAGCCGGCATTTCTTTAAATTTTCATCTTTCCACGATGTTCAAATAGAAATTACGAATTTCATTAGACTTAACACACGAGCTCCTCGTCGTCCTCCTCTAACACCGTCTCCCCCATCTTGTTCTTCGCCTTTAGTGTCGGAGACTGATATGTTGTTTGACGGATCCTCCGACGAGAACTTCGACGAATTCGAGGGTTTCACCATGCCATTGCTGACCAAATTTGGGCTTGTTTGTTTTAGAGGGGAAAAGAAAGAGAAAGCGGGGAAAATTAGTGGGAGAAAAAAATGGATCATATTGAGTTTTTTCTATATAATATATACTCCCAGATCAACAATATCGCTGGAGCATGCACTTTAGTTTGGTGGTGACGGAGGGGGATGTCGGTGTCTGAGAGAAAAAGGAGGAAGAGGAGGAGAGAAGGAAGGAGATGTGTTAGAAAAGAAGAGGAATGAGGAGCTATGGTCATTAGATTTAGAGAGAAAAGAATGGAAGAGATAAGGGCATTTTGAGATTTTTTATTTTTATTCTCTGTCTCTGTATGCTTAGTTGACAGGGAATAATTGCTAAAGAAAGGCCGCAACACATAGATCTCCAATTTAAAGGCTGTAACACATGAGAAAAAATTAGAGGGGCCGCAACACATAAAGTTATTATTTTTAAGGCATCGACACAATTTTCCTTTTTAATTTTTTTCCAGAGTTAGCACTTGGCAGAGACGAAAATAGCCCAGAGGCTTTGAGACGACATTAACACGCTTGTCAAATAATTAAAATATGGGGACCATCACTTTTGGAGTTACAAACCACTTCTGGAGTTACAAGCACCAGGTAATAATAATAATGTGAAGCAACATTAACATATTTGGCAAATAATTAAAAGGACGAATTTCCAAAATAGACTCTTTAAAAAAATTTATCATTATCAACCTAGTCGCGACTTATTTATCAAATTCGATCTAGTTTCAACCACGTCTGAAACACAACAAAATGGGCTGAAACAGGGTCAAAATTGATAAATAAATTCTTCGAACTAGACGGGATTCAGAATCCCTTGTAGTTTAATAGAAAATTAAACTACACGAGATTCTCAACTCTATAGAGTTTAGAACTCTATTAAACTCCACGGGGTTGAAAATCCAATGGAGTTTATAGCATATAAACTATACATGATTTACAATCTCGCATGGTTAAGGTTAAAAGTTAAGTTGGGGGTTGGCGATGATGAGATTTGAACTCAAGACCATTTGATTAATTGAAGTCTAACTCTCTTAGAGTTACCCACTTATGCTATAAACTCCACAGGATCCACAATCCCATGGAGTTTAGTATTGAGTTTTAATTTCCATGGGATTAAGAATCTTGTAGGAATTAATTTTCTACTAAACACTACGGGATTCTCAATCCTATAGAGTTCGTAGAACATATTTCATAATTTCGACCCAATTTCTTCCCAAGTTGTTGGCGTGACTAAAACTAGGTCGAATTGCTAAATAAGTTGCAACTGAGTCGATTTTGATAATTAAATTTCTAAAATGGTCTATCATGAAAATTTGTCCTAATTAAAACGAGGACCCACATTTACAGTTACAAGCACCAACTTAGGATAACAATGTGAAAGCAACTTTAACACATTTGGTAAATAATTAAAATATAGACTCCACTTTTACTCCTCGTTTAGTACGCACGAATGAGTAAGAATGAAATGCAATTGTAACTTCTCATTCATGCTTACCAAACAAGATGTGTTTTTGAATTTTCGAAATGTCATTTCCATTTTTCATCAATTTACACTTGATGTAGGAATTGCTATTCTCAATGATCAAGGAATTGATATTCTCACCTAAGTGGAATTGAAAAAAAAATAAATTCCGAATATACCATTCTTAAAGATATTCCTACTTAGTTCTCTAATTGCACTTTATATATGAGAATGAGAATGAGCTTCCATTCTCACATCAATTCCTTTCTATTTCTACATCCATTTCATTTTTACTTACTCTATTCCCGCGTATCAAACAAGACGTTACAGTTACAAACACCCACCCATGATAACAATGTCGAGCAACTTTTAACACATTTAGCAAATAGTTAAAATATGGGGACCACTTTTGCAGTTACGAGCACCAACTCACAACAATGTGAACCTTACGAAACCTTTATTATTCCAGTGTGTCGCAAATTGACCACAATGAAAAAACAAAAGAGAGAAACAAAAGCAAATACATGGAGATTTAATGAGATTCGGCAATTAATGTGCTTATCTATGTTCTATGAAGATTCCACTAATGATTAAAGAAGTACTACAATGTCTCAAACGATAACCTTACAATCCTATCGTCCCTATTTTTCTCTCTTTCAGATATTGCTTCCAATAGACGACTAAAGTCACATATTTATAGCATTAAGTTTTTGTTTACATGGCTAAAAGAGCATAAACACTGTACGTAAATTCAAACTTATTCAGAAGATGATGTCGTAAACACCCTGGACCCCAGCTGTCCGAAAAAAAAGCAATAGGAGTGCTAATCTGTAGGCTTCCAATTTCGGCTCTCAATGATTTGTACTTGCGCAAGTAAATTAGTCTTAACAAACAACCGTGTTATTCTATGGGCTTCCAATTTCAGATCCCAACGATTTGCATTCTTTATTCAAATTAGGCACCACAAACAACATAGCGACTGACCAAACTGATAACAATATTTTGTCCAGAATAAACAATTTGGAGGAGGATAAAATTATTCTATTAATTTTTTTCATTCTTCTTTTCTTGACTACTTTCAACTTACAAACCACACACATATATACTACTACAATAACTCGTAGATTTCCTAACAAAGACTATTGAATTTCCCAACAACATTCATGCATCTACAAATTCATGCATCTACATATTCATGTATTTGACTCCTCAAATAACTAAATGATCTTCTCAATTCCCAAGGCAATTCAATCAAATTTATTTTCAACATTCTCCCTTAAACTTGATCCTTCAATCATGCCAATCTTGTCTTGTAATAAAGTAAACATGTCATGCTTCAATGGCTTAGTAAATATATCAGTCACCTGATCTTACGATTTCACGAACTCAAGCTCAACTTCCTTGTTCTTTACTTGATCACGGATAAAATAGTATTGAGTATCAATATGTTTGCTCCTTTCATGAAACACTGGATTTTTTGAAAGTGCAATAGCTGATTTGTTGTTAACACAAATTTTGGTCGGTTCTTCTTATCCGAACTGAAGATCTTTGAGCAAGTTTCTCAACCAAAGTGCATGAGTGACACCCGATGATGCAGCAACATATTCAGCTTCACAAGTTGAAAGAGTTACTATCGGCTGCTTCTTTGAAGACCAAGTAAATGTAGTATCGCCGATAAAGAAAGTGTAACCAGTTATACTCTTTCGATCATCAACATCTCCGGCCCAATCACGAAAAATCCTCTTTGCTGCTAACAAGTGTGAACATTTCGGATCTTCCATGTATCTGCTCACCCAACACCATAGAGAATATCTGGCCTCGTGCAAGTTAGATAGCGAAGACTACCAACCAAACTTTTGAAATAGGTTGCATCAACTTTGCTTCCACCATCTTTCTTGGACAACTTGACTCCACATTCAACATGAGTACTCACATGATTACTATCCTTCATATCAAACTTATCAAGAATTGTCTTTGGGTATCCCTCCTAAGAGATAAAATTCCATCCTGGCTTTGCTTCACCTCGATGTCAAGATAATAAGACATGAGTCCGATGTCTGTCATCTCAAACTCACGAACCATTGAGCTTTTGAACTCCTCAAACATGTGTGGATTCTTTTCTATAAAGATTAAATCATCCACATATAAGCATAGAATAAGAATATCACTAGATTCATTTACCTTAGTATATAAGGCATGCTCATAAAGACATTTAGAAAAATTATGAGCTTGAAAGTATTCATCAATTCTGCTATTCCAATCTCTTGGTGCTTGTTTCAAGCCATAAAGAGCTTTCTTGAACTTCAACACCTTTGATTCTTCTCCTTTCTTGATATAACCAAGAGGTTGATCTACATAGACCTCCTCTTCAAGAACACCATTCAAAAATGCCGACTTCACATCAAGTTGATAAATTGGCCATTTGTTCTAAATAGCTAAGGCAATAATCAGCCTTATAGTTTCAAGGCGAGCTACTAGAGAGAATACCTCGTCATAGTCAATTCTAGCTTTCTGCTTGTAGTCTTTGGCAACTAACCTCACCTTGTGCCTCTCAACTTCTCCTTTTGCATTCTTCTTCTCTTTGAACACCTATTTAACTTCAATTGCTTTCTTCCCTTCTGAAAGTGTTGCAAGCTCCCATGTATCATTCTTCTCGATAGCATTAATCTCTTCATCCATGGTTGAACGCCACTTTGGATCTCGAACCGCCTCTTCAAAGTCTAAAGACTCACAACCACCAAATAAGCAAAATAATGTTAAATCATCTTGATTTTTAGTTACCTCATACAACTCCCTCAAACTCTTAAAATTTTGAGGTTGTGGACTCGATGATGATGAAGATGATGCTGAAGAAGTCATCAACTGGGGCAATTGAGGTGTGGTTGGTGATGATGTCATTAGTGATGATAGAGTGGATGTCGATGGAGTATGTGCTGGAGCATCTTTCTCGATCTCAGTTTCTTCATTAATGAAAGTAATCAGGCTGCTACAAATTTCTCCCTTGCTCCAGTCCCATGATTTCTCTTCGTTGAATTGAACATCTCGGCTAATAATGAACTTCTTACTGTACGGGTCATACATCTTGTAACCCTTGGTTCTTGAATCATAGCCGATGAATACGTATGGAATACTCCTCTCATCGAGCTTATTCCTCTTCTGCTCTAGAACATGAGTATAGCCAATACTAGCAAACACCTTAAAGTGGCTCACATTTGGTTTGTAATCGGTCCAGGATTCTTGTGGAGTAATATTTTTGAGAATCTGCATTGGACACCGTTTGATGATATAGACGGCGCAAGAAACAACTTCAGCCCAAAAGTTTTAGACACTTTCTTACTACTCAACATGCTTCTTATCATGTTCAAAATAGTTCTATTCTTTCTCTCAGCAACGTCGTTTTGTTGTGGAGTGTAAGGAGAAGTCAGAAAATGTCGGACTCCATGTTCTTCACAATATGCTTCAAACTCCTTTGAAGTGAATTCTCCACCTTGATCTGATCTGATAGCTTTAAGATAAAAGTCACTCTCTTTTTCAACATTAGTTTTGAACTTCTTAAACATAGAAAACACTTCAGATTTGTTCTTCAAGAAATAAACCCAAGTCTTTCGAGAAAAATCATCGGTGAAGGTAAGAATATACATATTCTCACCGATTGAGGTTGGAGTGATTGGCCCACATACATCAGTATGTACAAGTTGTAGTGGCTTCGACGCATGAAATGAAGCCTTCTTTTGAAAAGTAGATCGATGATACTTCCCTGCTAGACATCCTTCACAGAGTTGCTTGAGATGATTAATTATCGGCAACCCTTTCACCATGCTTCTATCGGTCAATGTCTTCAGACTGCCAAAATTAAGAAACCCAAATCTCAAGTGCCATAGCCAAGAAAGATCATTGGTACAAGCTTTCAAACATTTCACATCTCCACCTTGAAAGTTTAGATGAACATTCGATTCTTCGACATCTGTACTTTTGTAATCAATCTATCTTTTTTGATCTCAAAGAAAAAGGCTATAATCTTTTGTATGAAAATCATAGCCATTTTCTAAGAGTTGTCCCAAACTCAATATATTGCTTTTCATATTGGGCACATAATAAACATCAGTGATAAATTTTTTTTCTCTATTTTTTTAGGTGAATAAGAATTTTACCTCGACCTTTCACTGGAATCTTTGAGAAATCTCTAAAAGTGACCTTGCCATTCATAAATTTGTCCATATCAACAAACATACTTCTCTTGCCACACATATGGTTTTAGCACCGGTATCAAGATAGCAAACATCCTCTTTATCACCATCTCCTCTGAATGCTAATAGAAGAATATTATCATCATCTCATTTTTCAACATAATTCACCTTCTCTTCAACTTGATAATAATCAGAAGAATAATGACCATACTTCTTGTATTTAAAACATTGAACTTGTGTTTTTCATCGGTCTCCATTAGATCTATCACGCCCACGGCCTCTAAAAGGTCTTTGATTTTTATCTCTTTCTTCAAAGTTGTTGTGACTTCCTTTGCCATAGAAACCACGTCCTCGGCCTCGAAATCTTCCTCGAAATCTTCCACGGCCATGACAGTCGTTACTTCCTTCTTTTGAATCTTCTCAGCCATCCTTCAAAGAAAGCTTAGTTTGAAGAGCCTTCTCCACTGGCTCATTTCTCTTGCTAAATCTTTTCTCGTGGGCATTTAATGAACCCAAGAGTTCATCAATTGTCATATTCTCCAAGTCTTTTGACTCCTCGATGACAAACAAAATAGTCAAATTTCTGAGGAACTGATCGGAGAATTTTCTCCACCACACGAACATCTTCGATCTTCTCACCATTTCTCCAAAGTTGATTCATTACGGCCAAAACTCTATAAAATAGTCAGAAACTACTTCACTTTCCTCCATCTCTAAATCTTCGAACTCCTTTCGAAGTGTTTGAAGTCGCACCTTCTTCACCTTCTCTACTACCTTATAGGAGTTTTGAAGTATCTCCCAAGCTTGTTTTGAGGTCGTCGCATTTGAGATCTTCTCAAATGCCGATTCATCAACTCCTTGGTAAATAAAGGAGAGTGCTCTACTATCTTTCTTACTGGACTCTCTAAGCGAGTCTCTGTGCTGCTGATAGTGCACGTTCATCTTCGGGCTTTTCAAAACCTTTCACCACAACATTCCAACAGTCTATTGATCCTAATAGAGCCTTCTTTTGAATGCACCAGTTTTTATAATTTTCCTTGGTGAGTTTAGGAGCAACAAACGAGATCATTCCATTAGAACTCATCTTAGCTCTGATACCAATTTGATAACAATATTTTACCCAGGATAAATAATTTGGAGTAGTATAAAATTATTCCATTAAAAAAAATTCTTTCTTCTTTTCTTGACTACTTTCAACTTACAAACTACACATATATATATACTACTACTATGACTCATAGATTTTCTAACAAAGACTCTTGAATTTTCCAACAACATTCATGCATCTATATAAAGATGTTCTTGTCCCTATAGAGTTGTAAAAGAGACATACGTTAGGAAAGTCGAAAGAAACAAAAGGTCAGAACAATATTCTCCATTTCTCCTGTCTCTAAAGATTCATCAAAGCAACATAAACAACATTATGATTTGTGTTCTTTGAAAGTCAAATTAAAGAAACGAGAAATAAGAATGATATTCTCGCGTGGGTAGAGCTATAAATTGTAAGAATCAAGGAAAACATATAAATTCATAGAAAGAAACTACTGAGACCATCGATCTCGTGCTCTTAGTGTTCTATTTATGAGAATTAAGAAGTGAAAATTAGAAAAGGGTGAAAGTCATAGAAAGAAACGAGAAATGGGAGCGATGTTCTCTGTTGTAAAGTTCTATTTAAAAGAATTCAGAAAATAGTAAAAAGCAAGAAAAGGTCATAAAAAGAAATTACAAGTGAGAATGACGTTTTCACGCTGGTAGAGTTCTGTGTATAATATTTTAGAAAAAAATTGGGGAGCAAGGAGGATGACAAACAATTGAGGACCACATTATGCATGCATAAACGTTTCACACTGTTTTTATTTCATTATGAGTAGTTTAATAACAAATGGAAAAAAGTTATAAAAGGCAACATGTTGTTTCAACTTTCAAATCCTCCATGCATGCATCCACCATTTTAATCTCATAATTTTTCGTTTCGATCCAAGAGCAGGATGAATTTAATTCCATTAGGCATCAGATTTTGAATTTTCACAGAAATTGGTTTTAAGAACAAATTTGTAATTTTTGAAATGTGTAATGTCATACATCTGAAGTAATATACACAATTAAAAGCTATTAGCTTTAAGATTTAACAAATATAATTGACATGCGCGATGCTACGGCATTAATGTGAACAAAATTTTTAAAAAATAATGGTTTAATCATTTGGGTTGGAATTTGGTAATTTGTGGGGGTTTCTAAGTTGTATTGCTAATAAATTAATATGAAAAAATATAAAAGTTATTGGTTTAAGCATTTTATTAAGAATTTTCTCTTTTAATTTGTGGGGAAAAAAAAAGAAGATGCAGGCATCTTAATTAGTTCCCTAAATTATTGAAATTGCTCTTACATCACCTAAATCTTTATGAGTTGTTTGAAATTAATTCCCCTCAGTTAGCACTCGTTTAATTTGGAAAATATTCCTTCAATTTTAACTTTTCAAAGTGGATACCCTATTTTATACAAACACATGCTGGAGGTTTTTTTTGGGGGTGTGTGGGGGTTAGGGGTAGGGTGGGGTGGGGTGGGGAGATTTAGTGTCAGTGTTTGGAGTGACAAAGTGGGAAAAGTTCCATCTTGTTTGCGGTGAATATCGCTTGTTTCATTACGGGATTCATTACAAACTTCAGACGTTTACAACGAAAACAAAAATCAGTCTTTTTATAAGACTTTTACACAATAAAAACAAAAAGATTACAATTCTCTTCAAACAAACGCAACGAGTGTTTATCGCCCGCTGCTTACGTGCGTGTCTTTGCCTGTGCCGGGGTTTATATGTGGACCACCGTCGATCAGATCTGATTGCTGAAAAATTGGGCAGAGCTTCGTCGATCCGCGAGGAGATCTAGAAACTGAAGCGCCTATCTCGGAAAAAGCGAGATATTTGCTCTTCTTAAGATTACCGACGAGGGGTAATGCTAAGGAACGGATGCGGGTGATGTAGATCTGATGAAGAACTCTCTCGTATTGAAGTGCTCGATCACTCTTCAATCCGGCAGGGCTTCGCCAATTCTCCAAAACTCCAGATCCAAAAAAATGAGGCCTAAGGCTTGTATTTATAGGCATGAGGGATAATGGAGCGGTTAAAACGGACTACAGGGCCCAAATCCGCATTGGGACACCCCTGGGGTGTCTCAAAAAATCCGAGACACCCTTGGGGTGTCTCGGAAAATCCGAGACACCCCTGGGGTGTCTCGGAAAATCTGAGACACCTTTGGGGTGTCTCGGAAAATCCGAGACACCCCTGGGGTGTCTCACATTGACCGAGACGCTCCGTTGGGGTGCATTCGTCCGCTTCCGCTGTAAATTCTTCGTCCGAACTCGGATTTTAGTGATTCGAAGTGCGTTGGAAGTCTGACGAAGAGTTCTATCAGCTCCGATGGTTGGATTATCTGTAGGATGAACGAGACACGAAGGGCGTTGTTCCTTTTGTAAACATCGCGGGACTCCCGATTAGCCCGTGCCTTCGTTATTCCGAAACTCTGTCAGCTCACGTAGTTCGCCGATTCACTTCAATCGTTCATCGACATCAATCGAACTCCTGTGGATCGGATAGTGACGTTCATCGTCGTTCTTTAACACTAAGCTGTTCGTGGAGACCTATGGGTAATTTTCGATGCCTACAGATACCCCCTCCAAAGCGTTCCAGACTCGTTTCTTTTATAAAAGAGGCTGGAATACTTTAGATGTGATTGGTCCAACCTTCAGTCGGCGTAAAGGACCTGTAATTAGTTTCAACTCTTGGCTCCTTCGATTTTCGGTCTATTCGATGCTTTGACGAATAACCGAAGTTCTTCCGGCGCTGCGTTTATCGTCTGGCCGTCATCGGAGTCTCGAGTCTACCACCAGTGAGTTGAGTTTAGCTCGTGTCATTGAGTTGACTTTGAACTGACTATCTCTGTCACATTGTGCTGACTTAGGGTTTCAGATCACCGTATGTTGACTTTTTGTCGCAACGCGTTGACTGGCGTTGACCTAGGGTTACGTGTTGACCGACGTTGACCCTGGGGTTTCGAACGTCGAATGTTGACTTTTTGTCGCAACGCGTTGACTGGCGTTGACCCAGGGTTACGCGTTGACCGACGTTGACCCTGGGGTTTCGAACGTCGAATGTTGACTTTTTGTCGCAACGCGTTGACTGGCGTTGACCTAGGGTTACGAACGTCGTACGTTGACTTTTTGGTCGCAACGCGTTGACTAGCGTTGACCTAGGGTTACGCGTTGACCGGCGTTAACCTAGGGTTTCGGATCGCCATTAACACAGTTTATACTCGTACGTTTGCTGGAGTATACACAGTTTAAGCTCTTAAGGTATTGGAGCATAGCGGTCTCAAATGTCGGGGCTGCAGGACCAACTGTTAAAGCTGATTCATCTGCATTCGTGGATCTTATTTTAATGTTGTTGGATAATCGAGTCACGAGACCAACTAACAGAGCTGATGCATCGATGACTCGTACTTATAGAATTTTTGGCAAATTCTCAGTCATCAACGGGTTTGATGAGCCTTTACCGACTACCGTTTGAGTCGGGCTAGCATGCAGATTGTTTAGATCCGTTCTGCACATAACGTTGTGCTAAAAGAGTTAACTCTTTTAGTGCTACGACATTGAATACGTAGACTTCGTCTTTCTCACGGGAATAGACTATCCGGCAACGCGTGTTAGGCACTAACTTATCCTTACTTAGGATTCAGGATAAAAATCCCCAGACTCGGATTCTGGTGTCTTCTTCAATCGGTAAAAGACTAAACCGGCAACGCGTGTTAGGCGTTGACTTATCCCTGCTTAGGCTTCGGGATAAAATTCCCCGTACGTGTGAGGCACGGATTATTGTGTTATTAATAACAACCTGCCACAATGTTGAATATGTGGTCTTTTATCCTTTTTACGGTCAAAGACTAACCGGTAATGCGTGTTAGACATAGACTTTGGGATTTTTAGCAAACCCCTAGTCATCAACGGGTTTGACGTGCCTTTACCGATTACCGTTTGAATCGGGCTAGCATGTGAATTATTAAAACCCGTTTCACATGTAACGTTATGCTAAAAGAATTACTTCTCTTAGACTTAATGCTATGATTTTGAATACATAGACTTCGCCATTTCTTACGGGAACATGGCATCCGGCAATGCGTGTTAGGCGTTGACTCATCCCTACTTAGGATTCGGGATGAAAGTCCCCAGAATTGTACTCTGGTGTCTTTTTCAATCGGTGAAAGACTAAACCGGCAACGCGTATTAGGCGTTGACTCATCCCTACTTAGGATTTGGGATGAAAGTCCCCAGAATTATATTCTGGTGTCTTTTTCAATCGGTGAAAGACTAAACCGACAACGCGTGTTAGGCGTAGGCTTATCTTTATTTAGGAGTTAAGATAAAATTCCCCGTGCACAAAGTGCACGGATTGAAAGTTAGGAATTGTATCTTTTCTCAGGGTAAAGACGGACTGAAAAAATGGAAGAGGAAGAATTTTATATTCTATCTCCCGGCACCGAAGAGGAAGAATTTTATATTCTATCTCTAGTTGGAAAGGAGACTCGAGGTGGGATCTCCACCCCCAGAATCCAGAAAGGTGAAACTAGGAGTGGGATCTTCACTCCGAGAATCGAAAAGATTCGGATAACACTAACTGTCGGAAAGTTTGATTACCGAACTAAAGATAAATTTCTCATTTATCGAGAGTGAATTGTGGTTTTGGTCCTAACTGTAGGAAGGTTTGACCAAACGGGGGTTGAGATGATCCTAAATGTAGGAAGGTTTGATCACTCGATTTGAAAGTGGACCTCTCGTTCATGAAAGGAATCGAGAGGGGATTCTGGCTTTGGTCCTAACTTTTATAGGTTTGACCAAGGAAGCAGTGGAAGCGGGGGTTTTGAGACGATCTTACCTTTTATAGGCTTGATCGTTCAATTTAAAAATGGACCTTTCTTTCATGGAAGGAATCGAGAGGGGACTTTGATTGTGGCCCTAACTATAGGAAGGTTTGACCAGGTAAACAGTGAGAGGGGGAGTACAAATCACAACGGGAGGGTTGACTCATACAAATCACAGTGAGGGTTTAGTGTTTATTACTTTGTTCGCAATGATATGGTTATCCCTAAGAAAATTACATATAGTATTCTTTCGGGAGCTTCCCATTGCACGAATCATCCACCCCCAGCTTCCTTCTTGGACCTGGGTCTGACTTTGTACTCCGTTACATGACCGGGTTATCCTTAAGAATATTAGCGTAACATTCTCCAGGAACTTCCCATCAACGGTAGGAAACAGTTTAGACTCATATACCTATTGGAGTATTAAGAAGCAGTTTATACTCGTATACTTGTCGGAGTGTAGGAAGGAGCAGTTTATACTCTTATACTTATCGAAGTCTAGGAAGAAGCAGTTTATACTCTTATACTTGTCGGAGTCTTGTCGTTCTCAATTGGCTTACCCTAGCGTTATGACGCTGGCTTCCACCAAGGTCTGGATGCTATTCTTTAAAGTAAAACACGTCTTGGTGGGATGAAGGATCCTCCTGTGGTACGCGCAGTACTTCAGATCCGTAGTATTGTCAGCTTCCTCCTGATTCGTGATCGGTGGCAGCTTGATCTTGTTGTTTTCAAGAAGGATCTCGAAGATGGCTGGAACGTCTTCGTCCTTGAATGAGTATTCTTTTTGGAGCCTCAGATCCGAAGTCTTCTGCTGTCTTCGGGATTGCCGTTGTGATGTTTGATTAACATCAACAACTGTTGTAGGTACTTCCCCTTCATCCTGGGACATGATACTCGAATTCAGAGGGTCATCCATCGGTTGGCTTCTTCCGACCTTCCTCCTTCTGAGGAAGCGTTCGGCCTGCTCGCCGCGCACCTTCAACTCTTTCTAGGTATTGAGCGGCTCTACTCCCATAACTTCCAAGATGTTAATGGACAAGTTGTTATGACATGTTTGCAAGACGAACTCCTCCGTGACGGGATCCTTGCAGTTCATTGCCTGATTGCGGAAGCATTTGATGAAGGTATCCACCGACTCTCCGTCTTTCTGTTTTTCATCGAAGAGTGTTCTGATTGATACTTCGACGTCATCATCGAAGAAATGGGTGAGGAACATGCTCTCCAGGTCCTCCCAACCGTTGACGCTTCCAGGCTTGAGACGATAGTACCAATCAAAAGCAGACCCGCGAAGAGTACCGACGAATGACCGCACCATAAGAGGTTCATTCCCAGAGATTATTCCCAGGTGTGACTTAAAGTATATTAGGTGCTGGGTAGGTGAACCCTTTCCATCAAACGGCGTGAAATTGATCAAACTGAACTTCGCCGGATATGGAATTGATTCCCATTCCCTTGGGCACGGATATGGTATTCCGGACCTCTTTACTTCTTGAGCGTTCATCAATGCATTGATCTTGCTCTCTAAGTCCCTCATTTTCTTATCCTCACTCCTATCTGTCTTCGAGTGATTTCTGGGAGAGGTAATGTGGTCCTCCTTTGTATTATTATCGTCTGAAGGGCCACCCCCATTAATGTTGTTGACGGGAGGGGTGTTCATGTTGGCATTATCCTCTACTTCCCGTTCATCATCACCTTGGTTAGGATTGTTGCGACGACTAGACTCTCCTTGATGAGTTGTCAGTGCCGCAATTTGCTGGTCATGCATCTCTCTCATCCGTTGCATGGCCATCTCCATCTCGAACTTGAAAGTTTCCTTCTGCTTATTCAGGGCATCTTCAAGCATCTTGGTTACTTGCTCGGCGCTGATCATGAATGACTCGTAGGGTTGTCCCACACTAGAAGCCGTGTCATCGGTCGCTATAACCGAGTAAGAATCTGAACCAGCATCTGACACCTCATCTTCCAAAGGAAGTCCCTTTTGCATCTTTTGGTAATTCTTTCGCCTATTGGTCCCTGATCGCAACCGGGTTAGACGATGCGATATAAGCGGGTCATAGCTAGAAGGTCGAACCGACTTTCCCTTATCAGCCACATTCACTGTGACTTCTGGGAGTTCGTCAACTTGAACAGCCGATCGTTCCTTACGGAGACGCCTTGGCTTGGACTTAGTTACTCCGTTAGAGATCTTTTCGAATACCGAGACCCTCCGCGGAGCGGCCTTGGGGCAGCTACATACCGATAAAACTGCCCTGATAATTTTGGTACATGGACAGTGAAAGTCCGTTTCCCGGGTACTTCTCTTTTGAGATTTATTCGAACCCCCAGCCCGATAGTACAACTCATCGACGTTGCGGTCAGAGCAACCTATCGGCTGTTTACATGAATTCTCAGGTATAACGCATTCTTCTGTCTGAAGCGTTTTCATCTGAGTAAACATCGCCTTGTTGGCGTCTACAGGAGTCACACGCTTGGAATCACACCTTTGTGAGGGTGAAACCTTAACGGGCTCCTGATTTTCTGTACGCACCCCCAAACGGGCCGTTATAGAAACCAACTTGTTAGGAGATTGCGTACGACCCCCAGTCTGGATGTTTGCTCGAAGCTCCTTCGACGGTCTCGAGCTTTCCTTAATAGGCGCTTTGCCTCGATCCTCGGATAGAGAGCCAATGCGATCCTTCAATGGGATTCTAGACTTGGGAAGATTCACGCTGTCATAGAGCTTCACTGGAGGTGCAGGAGCAGGATCTGGAGTTGACGAAGGCCGGAGAGCAACGTCGCTTGCTTTTGCCATGGACGCTGATTTGGCCTTTGACATCCAAACTTGCTTGGATCTCGGTGATCTCTTAACTGCCTCAGCCTTTTGCATTTCTTGTGTTTTTTGCATAAAGGTCCGGGCATGCGCAAGCAGGGCACGACGCTTCTGGATTCGCTCCTCGAGAGTTGAACGAGTTCGTTTGACACGAACCCATTCGTTAGTAGGTGGTTGGGAGGAGGATTCCGATGCTAGTCGTGGCGACAGATTAGCCACTTGGCGCTTTCTGAACTCCCGATCTGTTTGGTAACGGAATCCATCCACCTGATCCAAAGCCTTGGCGAATTGGCGCGCGAGGCGTTGGCGTTTCCTTTGTCGTGCTCTCTTTGATAGAGTTGGCGCGCCTTCAGCAGTCGACTCCTTGATCGTGAAGGAGTTCAGATCTGCGAATCTGGCCGGCGGATCGTTGCAAGGTGTAACTGTAGCAGCGACGACGAGGAGATCGACTTCTTGGGTCTTCAGATCTGGAGACCGTTGGATCTTATGGGAGGAGGAGATCTTCCTGCGCTTCTGAGGATGAGCAGATCTGGAGGAGGAAATATATTCCTCGAATCTCTGCTGGTCGAATTCGTATTCGACCTCTTCGAGCACCGGGATCTTGATCGTCTACTGCGACACGACAGCTTCGGCAGCGAAGCTGTTGGCTCCCACTGTGGTCGCCAGCTTGTTTGCGGTGAAAATCGCTTGTTTCATTGCGGGATTCATTACAAACTTCAGACGTTTACAACGAAAACAAAAATCAGTCTTTTTATAAGACTTTTACACAATGAAAACAAAAAGATTACAATTCTCTTCAAACAAACGCAACGAGTGTTTATCGCCCGCTGCTTGCGTGGGTGTCTTTGCCTGTGCCGGGGTTTATCCGTGGACCACCGTCGATCAGATCTGATTGCTGAAAAATTGGATAGAGCTTCGTCGATCCGCGAGGAGATCTAGAAACTGAAGCGCCTATCTTGGAAAAAGCGAGATATTTGCTCTTCTTAGGATTACCGACGAGGGGTAATGCTAAGGAACGGATGCGGGTGATGTAGATCTGATGAAGAACTCTCTCGTATTGAAGTGCTCGATCACTATTCAATCCGGCAGGGCTTCGCCAATTCTCCAAAACTTCAAATCTAAAAAAATGAGGCCTAAGGCTTGTATTTATAGGCATGAGGGATAATGGAGCGGTTAAAACGGACTACAGGGCCCAAATCCGCGTTGGGACACCCCTGGGGTGTCTCGGAAATTCCGAGACACCCCAGAAAATTTGAGACACCCTTGGGGTGTCTCAGAAAATCCAAGACACCCCTGGGGTGTCTCACATTGACCGAGACGCTCCGTTGAGGTGCATTCGTCCGCTTCCGCTGTAAATTCTTCGTCCGAACTCGGATTTTAGTGATTCGAAGTGCGTTGGAAGTCTGACGAAGAGTTCTATCAGCTCCGATGGTTGGATTATCTGTAGGATGAACGAGACACGAAGGGCGTTGTTCCTTTTGTAAACATCGCGGGACTCCCGATTAGCCCGTGCCTTCATTATTCCGAAACTCTGTCAGCTCACGTAGTTCGCCGATTCACTTTAATCGTTCATCGACATCAATCGAACTCCTGTGGATCGGATAGTGACGTTCATCGTCGTTCTTTAACACTGAGCTGTTCGTGGAGACCTATGGGCAATTTTCGATGCCTACACATCTCTCTCAGAATTTGAAGAGGGAATTGGAAAAAGAGGCAAAACCAATACTTGATGAGCTCGAGTTATTCAGTGAGAGTGGTTTAGTAGTTACTTATCCATAATTAAAATGTTAATCTAATCATGATTAATAAATTGGATAGAATTAGTAGCAAAATAGTTTAGTAATTGCTCATCCATAGTTAAGTACTAATCTAAATATTTTAGGAGTTGTATTGTATGTGAAAGAAACAAATAATAATAATTGTTAAATATTTGGTTTAGAACTTTCTTTTTTGTTTGTTAATAAATTTTTTTAGAGTTGTACTTAAGATAACCGCATACTACATTTATACTTTTATTCATTTTGATAATCATAATAATGTATTCACGTTGTATTATATTCTTTTTTATTTTGACCCACTAAGCCCAAATGAAACTTACTAGATTCTATGCCAGCTACAAGCACTCATCAGGCTTAGATTCATTACTGCTTTCCCTGAATGGAGATGCAACTGCTCTATATGTAAATTGTTTTTCTTAATGAGAAAAGAGGCTTGGTTCCATTCTTCTTAAACTTAGGAAGCAAATTTCGTTGTACATGTCTTGGGCAATGGGGAGACAGTAGTTAGAGAAACAATGGCCTTTTCTTTTGGAAAAATTTAACAAAAAACCCTTAAGTTTGGGTCTTTCCTAGATAATCTCATTTAACTTTTAACAATCTAAAAAAAACATGAACCACAATTTTTACAAGAAAAATATTGCTATGCTTATTTTGCACACATGTGAAAACTGCGCTCGACGTTGTTAGAGGGGCTTTTTGAATAATGTTAAAAGTGGAACTTTTTTTAGAACCCAAAACATAAGGAAACCATAAGGTGAGTTCTCAGGCATTTTGAAGGTTAGAGCCAATGAGGGCTATCTGAGGAAAGGCCATTTAAAGGAGGTTTTCCTAAAATTTACCCATACCTTTTCCTAAAATCTCTATTTGTTTTTTTAATTTTTACAAGTGAGACAAACATTTTTTCCTAAAATTTACCATTTGAAGGGGTTTTCCTGAAACAAACAACTATTTATATATGACTATATTGTCTTATCAGCTGCTATCAATGCACTTGTTTGTATTTCTTTTATTCTTGATAGAGTGAAGGGACTGTTTTGACTATTGCGTTTGACCGTGGTTTTACTGTGGTTTATGATGTTTACTATGGTTTAATTACTATTGCCCTTTTTGTTGTCATCTTCTAAAGTTTTGGAAGCTATACAACCTGGCCACAACAAAAGTTTCCAAAAATTTAGTACAATAGTAAATAGTTAATAAATAATAATACTAAATATTGGGTGCACTGTAGTTTAGAAACAGTGATAACCCCAATAGCTTTAGTATAGACGAACAATCAATAGCTATTACTGCTACATTTGTATACACCTATACACATATTAAACAATAGTGAAAGCATGCAGTTTTGGAAAAGAAAACAAGTCAACATAATAAATAAGTTATATTTCCTTGTATATATGGTTAAAAACACTCAATCATCATATATATTTAATTTAAAGGCATACAACTTTAAGATTTTGTAAACTAAAAACCAATTTCATCACACGTTGATTACAAGCTCTTTTTAAAATTTATGGGAAGAAAAACCAGCATAATATCAAAATAGAGCAGGATTTGAAAGAAAGGAGAGATCTTTTTATACCTTGAACTGGAAAATTGATCTCAATTCTTCAAAACACCAACAATTAGAGATGTTCGTCTTCAAACCGGAGATCAACAAAGAGATCAGCCAGCGAATCCGCGTATTTTCGAACCCAAATCCAATCTTTGCGTTGAGAGATAGAGATGAAAAGAGCCCAGAGCGACCCCTCATTTGAGACAACTTAACTCGTGCGGGATTTTCTTTTTAAATGTTTTGTTTTGTTTTTGGGAAAACTGTGTCAAGCCCCAATAAGAATAACCTTATGTGACTCAGCCCCTCCACCTTTTCCCCACGTGGAGCAGCCCCAAAAAAATATCACTTCATTTGGCTCAGGCCTTTATTCCATGCCAATTAAGCACAAAGAGAGAGAAATAAATAGAAAAAACGAAAATACTCTCATTTATTCCTCTCTCTTCTCTCCAGATCTAAATCTACTCCTCCTTTCTCCTCTCCTCTTCTCCTCTCTCCTAACCAATTTCCTTCTCTCAGACACTGATATCCCCCTCCGCCACCACCGACCATTCCGGCCATGTTATTCGCTCCTTTTCTCCTATTAATTTTCCCCGCTCTCTCTTTTCTTTTCACCCCAAAACTAAAAAAACCCTCAAATTCGTCGGAGTTTTAGTTAGAGGATCCGTCAAAGAACAGATCGGTCTCCGACACTGAAGGCAAAGAGGTGGCGAAGAATGAGGCGGAGGAGGCGGTGATGGAGGAGGAGGAGGAGGAGCTCGAAGTCCTCACAAATTCAATACCTCTAAGCTATTGGTTTTTTTTTTTTTTTTTTTGATAATTTTTTATATTAAGTTCAAGTCCAAGATGGAATATTAAGTCTAATGAGTTAGAAGTGAAGTCCAAGAGCTTATCAGTTAAGTCTATTTGGTTATTTGGTTGAATAATAAGTCCAATGGCTTGTATGCTAAGTCTATTGGGTTGAATAATAAGTCTAATTTGTTGAATATTAAGTAATGGGTTATATGTTAAGTCAAGTTTGGTTCGCGTTAAGTCCATTTTGGTTCATGTGGTTAGTTGGTGTTATAATTTTGGGGGAATATTCTATTTTCCTTAACCAATATTAAATGGACATTTATGTCCTTCACCTAACAAATCTAAACCCACAATCACTTAATCCTAACCAGTTAAGAGCTTCCCAATCCACATCCGTTAATTAATCTAAACCCATTCATCTTTCTTCTGCTATCTTTTCAAGAGACTTTGGGAGCGAGATAAAAAAAAAGTGCAAAAAAGAAAACCTTCTCAAGAGCACAGCAGAAATTGGCGAGCTTTTTTTTGGTAATTAGCCAATCATTGTTAGGGTAAACCCAATCATGATTTTGGGTTTTTAACAGTAAAGAAGGATTAATATGAAGACATTAAGATAATTGGAGTGACTAAAATCAAAATATGAAGATTTGACAAACTAATATCAACGTACTAACGATTAAGGGACTTATATCGGGAAAAAACCAAATTAATACTAAAGTATGAGATTCAAATATGAAAATAATCTTAATCTACTAAGTTAATCTGAAGTATCGAAGCATGTTCAAGGAGTTACAAGCACCAACTCACAATAGCACTGTGAAGCTCAATGATTATCTTTAATCCAGTGTGTTGCAGATTTACACCAGTAGAAAAAAGAGAGACAAACACAAATATATACGGATTGTGTGGAGAAATTTGAAAATTCTAGTTTTTGTGTCATAAGTCGACTCATGCACAGGCATAAGTCGACTTATGGCAAGTCGATTTATGCTTGTGCATGAGTCGACTTACGTTCTGTTCTTGAATTGTTGGTTTTGGCTCGGTCAAGTCAACTTATAGAGACTGTTAAGTCGACTTATGGTAAGTCGACTTATTCTCACTGTTAAGTCCACTTACGTTCTGTTCTCCAGTTGTTGATTTTCACTCTGCCAAGTCGACTTATAGACCCTGTTAAGTCGACTTATGTCGGGTTTTCTGCATAGTTTGAGTTCCTATTTGGATTCTGTTTGGGTTTCTATTTTGATATAAATAGGAACACGATTTTGAGGGTTTGGTTGGCTTTGATTGGTGATTGAATTGGGGATATTTGGAGTACAGAAAAGAAGTATTTTCTGAGCTATTGGTTAGAGTTTTGTTTGGAGAGAATTAGAGATTTGTTGGTGAGATTAATTGGTGAGTTCAAGTGATTTGTAATCTTAGTTTGTACTCTTCTTCTCTATTAGTGAAAACTCATCCCCTTCTTGCCCCGTGGATATATGCAACTTGCCGAACCACGTAAAAATTAGTTGTTTGTATTTGTGGTATTATTTTGGTTAGTTTGGCCTTCTCTCGGCGTTTGTTTGGTTTGGTTTCTCTAAGCACATAAGTTTGGTGGCTTCCATGAGCACAACAAGTGGTATCAGAGCTTGGGCTATGCTTGGGCTAATTAGAGGAGTAGATCGCTTTGGAAGTTAGTCTAGGGCTTCAGTTAGTGATAAATGTGGGATTTTTCCTATTTGTGGATCTCATTTCCGTCGTGTGGGGTGAGATCTTTTCGAGGCCCTTGTTAGGGTTTCAGTTGGAGATGGCTGAGATGGAAGGAGTTGAGGCTGGGGTATTAGATTATTGAGAAGTGCCTTGACATGCATATTGAAATCCTTTGAATACATTGGTATGAGCAAGGATACCGAGGTGGAGTTTGGCACTTCTATTCGACGATTGAAAGGTCTTCTAGGTGGTTTTCATTCAGGCATTTGGGGACCTTCCAATAAGGCATCATTGCGAGGTAATCGGTATTTAGTTTTCGTAGTTGGGGACTATTCTAGGCATTGGTGGGTTGCAACCAAGTCCCGTTAGTGTGAAGTCCTAGAAGTCAACAACAGATGGAGGAAGTGTATTGGCAGAAAGGTAACCCGTCGTTCTGTTTTTAGTAGGGGTTCTTTCTTGTATTTGTGCCGAGCTCACGGCTGTTTGAGACACTTCATTGGAGAGGAACATTAGGGCGACGAGATAAGATAACAATTTTGATGGGTCGTTCCTCGCTAGAGGAGGATCGGTGTTGGATATCGAACATTGGTTTTGGTGTTCGGGCTTCGTCATATTTGGGTCATCTTAGTCATAGGTTGTCGACTGTTGCGTTTAAAGATTTTGGATCTGGTGGAGCTACTTCAGATTTTGGGCTGTGTCGGATGTTTGATTGCCCAGCATATGGTCACATTGAGGACGTGAGATTTTATCCGATTGCACGTTTAGGATTCAGAGGCTCATTTGGTTATCAGTTGGGAGACTCTGATTTTGTTCTGAACAGGTATGTCACATTTGACTCTCGACAGGTGGAGAGTGTTGATTAGATCGTTGGGATATCACAACGGGTGGAGGATGATGCTACTCCATATTAGGTGGAGATTACTCCACATACTCCAGATCATAATGCATCGTTTGGGATTTCAGCTGAGGTGACACAGATTGGGGATCATGTTGATTTGGATGCAGATGACGAGTTGGTTGATTCGAGTGCAGTTGGTGGACATAGTTTAGATTTGGACATGGCCGTTGGTTCACCTCAGGTGGAGGTGTTTGGTTTGTTTTACTTTGGGGACATTGAGAGAGCTATCAGCCGTAGATTTGTTGGTGAGTTGAGAACTCTTCTATTGGATTGAGGGTCTTTGGAGGCCATTTGGATGAACTACGTAAATGCTTGATTCCTTGGGCAAGAGGATACGTAGGCAGTCATTTATGATGCAACCGGTTTGGTGAGTAGACATCGATGTTTGGAGAGTGGTCACATTCTCATTTGGGTCTCGACTTGTTGTGGATTAAGTTCGTTGTCGTGGTTTTGTTCCACTTCGTACTGGACACAATAAGTGGGATGTTTGGTTGGTATTGGTGTCGGCTCAGTCTTGGAAAAACTTCGCCAATGTGGAGATTTGTGGAGAAATTTGAAAATTCCAGTTTGTGTCATAAGTCGACTTATGACAAGTCGACTTATGCTTTTGCATGATTCGACTTACGTTCTGTTTTCAAATTGTTGGTTTTGGCTCGGTCAAGTCGACTTATAGAGACTGTTAAGTCGACTTATGATAAGTCGACTTGTTCCCACTGTTAAGTCGACTTACGTTCTGTTCTCCAGTTGTTGATTTTCGCTCTGCCATGTCGACTTATAGACCCTGTTAAGTCGGCTTATGTCAGGTTTTCTGCACAGTTTGAGTTCCTATTTGGATTCTGTTTGGGTTTCTGTTTTGATATAAATAGGAACACGATTTTGAGGGTTTGGTTGGCTTTGATTGGTGATTGAATTGGGGATATTTGGAGCACAGAAAAGAGGTATTTTCTGAGTTATTGGTTAGGATTTTGTTTGGAGAGAATTAGAGATTTGTTAATGAGATTAATTGGTGAGTTCGAGTGACTTGTAATCTTAGTTTGTACTCTTCTTCTCTATTAGTGAAAGGGAAAATTTGCAAAATAGACCGTTTTTATAAAGTAATTAGCGAAATAGACCGTTTTTAACAGTAATTAGCAAAATAGACCGTTTTTTTGGCAAAAGAGGTCGATTTTGAAAAAGGGTTCAGAAAACATA
>BQKN01066532.1:391233-413462 GCA_022839385.1 Asparagus kiusianus
TTTGTTGTTGGACGACTCGTTAACTTTCTGAACCGTTGGATTGGTTCCACACGCGAACGTATTCCGTTGCTTGCGTGCCTCATCGCCTCGTCGCTCGAATGTCCGCTGATTTGTCGAATCATCATGCCGGCCATGCTAAGGGACCTATAGGCAATTTTATACGCCTACAATGCACAAAGCTTTAACTTGGATATTGCAAGAAACAAAAGAGAGCGAGTTCTAGTACCCTTGAGATACCGAAGAATCCGTTATAAAGCAGCATAGTATACATAACGTGGGGCACTAATAAATTGATTGACAATACCAACAACATAAGAGATATCTTATCGAGAGATACACAGATAGACCAACTGGCCAACAAGATGTCGATATCGGGTAGAATCAGATAGAGGCTCACCATCAGTAGAGCGAAGTTTGACATTCTGTTAGAGTAAAGTATCGACAGTTGCATCGTCAGTTAGCTCAGCTCGATCTAGAATATCCGAGAGATACTTCTGTTGAGACAGTAGTACACCCCGCGTGCCTTGAGAAATTTCTAGACCAAAAAAATACCGAAGAGATCCAAGATCATTCATGTGGAACTGTTGTTACAACTGAGATTTTGCGTATTGTATACCGGCCACATCATCATCTGTAATGATCACATCATCTACATAGATGAGTAATAAAACTCTACCACACGATGTAGTATGAATAAACAGAGAAGCATCTTGATGACTTTCCATAAAATCCACCTTAAGCACGACATCGCGAAAACACTCAAACCAAGCACGAGGTGCCTGCTTGAGACTATAAACAGCACAGAGAAGGAGACATACATGTCCCGGAGAAATATTGGACCCTGGAGGCAGTTGCATATATACTGTCTCAGATAAAGAGCCATGGAGAAAAGCATTTTTGACATCCATCTGGTATAAGGACCAACAATGAGCAGCAACGACCGCAAGAAGAGTACGAACGGTGGGCAAGTGAGCAACAGGAGCAAAAGTCTCCTCATAATCAATACCTTATTGTTGAGTAAAACCTCGAGCTACTAAATGAGCTTTCCAACGTTCAATGGTGTCATCAGGATGATACTTGATCTTATAAACTCATTTACTGCCAACTAAAGAGATGCTAGGGAGACAAGGAACAACATCTCAGGTATGTGTTTGCTAAAAGACCTAAAATTCCTCAGCCATAGTCTGTCGCCACTCTGAAAATTAAACGGCCTCTTGAAAGGACTTTGGATCAACTATAGTATGAATAACAGTAAGAAAATTATGAAAGATAGATGAATAGGAAGTAACCGAAGCATACCGTACAGACATAACATGTGGGCGTTTGCCTCGACAAAGAGCAAGAGGAACCTCGGACGGAGAAGATGCTGGCGCAGGTGCATGGAGGTCAACAGTATTTTTTAGAGTGGGTGTCATGTCTACGGATAGGGATCAGATAGTGGAAGAGAAGGCTCGGGTGAGGGAGAGTCAACAGAAGGAGATGGAGAGATTTCAAGGAGATCTCGAAAAGAGAACTGAGGTAAGGAAGTGGGTGATGCAGCTGGTAGAGAAGCACGATCAGTAGTGGAGGAAATTAAAATCATCGGAAGTAGAATAAAATGGAGAATCCTCTTCGAACTGAATGTGTCGAGATATATGAACTCGACGAGATGTGGGATATAACAATGATAACCTTGATGTACCAAACTAATTTCTAAATAGACATAGAGAATAGCTCTGGGAGATAATTTATCACGTTCGTGAGATGGCAGAAGAACGAAACAACGACAACCAAAAATGCGGACCAAATCATAACGGGGAGGATGAGTATAAACACGACTATGAGGAGTAGCACCGGAAAGAGAGCTAGATGGAGTGATATTAATGACATGAGTAGCAGTGAGAATGGCCTCAACCCAGAAACGATGAGGCAAAGAGTAAGAAATGAGCATGGATCGAGCAGTATCGAGAATATGACGATGTTTGTGTTCAGCAATACCATTTTGCTCATGAGTGTAGGGACATAACTATTGAAAGATAGTTCCATGAAAGGATATGATAGAGAGCATGGTAGAGGATAGGTACTCTTTGGCACAGTCAGAATGAAAAATTTTAATATGAGCTTTCATTGAATGAAGATCATCGCAGAGAAGGCTTGAAAAGCAACAAGTACGTCAAAGCGGTTTTTAAGTAGGTAGACCCATGTATAACGAGAGAAATCATCGAAAAAACTAACATAATATAAGTAACCAGATGAAGAAGACAGAGGAGTTAGCCTCCAGATATCAGAATGGACCAAATCAAATAAGGAAGTGAAAACAGATGTACTGGTTGGAAATAGTAGAGCAGTGAATTTAGCCAATTTACAACCAGTTGTAGGTTATCTAAAAATCACAACAGATAGCTAATTCTCATCAAACACTGATAATGAAAGTTATAATTCGACGGCTTCCAGAAAGCTACAATTTGAAGACTTTCATGTAGATCGATGAAGGTTACAATCTGATGATCTTTGCAATAACTGATGAAAGCTCTAATCAACACCCTTCACAATCAATATCGGGAGTTACAATCTGACGACTCTCATATTTTTAAGGAGTCAAGACGAAGATTACAAGATGACGGTCTTTGCAACGCTCTAGCAAAAGAGACTATAAATTGACGGTCTCTTCAAATCAAAACACAGAGGTCATGCTCGCGTTCCAGAGTCAAAACGCAAAGGTCATGCCCAGCATTCTAGTCGAAAACACAGAGGTCATCCCCAGCATTCAAGTCCAGACGCAGAGTTCGTAAACTCAAAACACAGAGTTCATGCAGAGCCCAACTCTGCGACCCAGGTCCAAAACATAAAGTTCATTTCTGCGTCCCAACTCTGCACTTCAGATTTACAACGCTATGCGAACACGACGTTTTCAGCCAAAACAGACCCAACTCTGTGTTTCAAGTCTAAAACACAAAGTTCAGACCCAGAACGCCCAGATTGGTATTTGACTCGTTCAAAGCACGAACCGAACAGTTTCAAAATCACTATCCCCACGATTTGGGGAACAGTTTAAGGGGGCGGTTACACCCCATTCAGCCCCACTTAGGAGTGAATTAAGAGGGCAGTTACACCCCTTAATCCCTTATAAATAGGAGTAAACTCAACTGAGTTTGGGTCCTTCGGTTTGGTAGCAAAGAAGAGATCTTTTTGATCTTGGAGTATCTTGAAGATCTAGAGATCGACTTCTTCAGATTATCTTCTCGGCAGCAGATCATCTCCGAGCTTCCTGCAGCAACAAAATTCTTGGAGCATCCCCTTGGCTTATTAACCGATTTTTCGGTCCAAATCAACTCTTTTTCAAGAGTTTAAACTCGCTCTGAGTTATCAACTCGTTTAGAGTTTCAAACTTGCTCTACAAGTTCTTCTAAACTCGTTCAGAGTTTTAAACTTGCTTTGCAAGTTCTCCATAGCGTTAAACTATAAGGAGAAGATATCGTTCCAGTGAAGTGAAACATCATATCGTCAACGGAGAGCAAACTCGACGCGAGCATTCGAGAGAGGCACTCCATCGCCACCGTGAAGAACCCAGAATAAAACAAAGGGGAGAATTCAGATCAATTCTCTTCTCTTTTGTAATCAGGAAATCCAAATTGTAATCAAGATTGAGAAAATAAAAATCAAATAGAATTCTTTTATTTTCTTATTGCAAATTTTCCAACAAACACCAGTACATGACTCAATATGAGAATGAGAGGATACGGGACCAAGTACTCTAGACTGGATAAGACGTTCTAGCCTTTTATAAGACACATGACCAAGTCGTCTATGCCCTGGGGAAAACAAGGTACATGATTTTCGACTTACAAAAGCAATAAGAGAACGTGGACGTATGGACTCTGGAAGGTAAAGATATTACAAAAAATATAGTTTGTGTCTCCTACAACCGACCCAAATAGTCTTGTACGTCTGTGGATCCTGCACAATATAAGTATCAGAAAAAAATGAGACAAGTAGGCTATCCATACATAAGGAGCTAACAAAAATTAAATTCAAACACAACTGAGGAGCCACATAGACGGGGCCAAGAGTTAGACGATCAGATGGGTCAGTTTGTAGGATGATAGAGTCATACTGAGTGATAGACAAAAGTTGTCCAATAGCCTGTAGATAGGAGGAAGAGAAGAGGAAGTGAAGACAGAAGATAAGAGGGAGACATTACGAGTCATATGAAAGGAACAATCATAGTAAAAAATCCAAAGATCATTCATACAAGAGACCGAAGGGTTGGCTAAAGAACCAGCAAGACGCATACCAGAGAGTTGTGCAGTAGATGCTGAAGAGCAACAATTTGATGGCGAATATCAGAGAGTTGTACAGCAGATGGAGAGGTGATATGCTGAAGAGCCGCAATTTGATGGCTAATATTTGCAATAGCTTGAAGAGCCTCAATTTGACGGCGAATATCAGAAAGTTTTGTAGCAGATGGAGAGGTGTTATGCTGAAGAGCCTCAATTTGACGGCTAATATCTACAATAGCTTGAATGGTAGGATCTAAAGTAGTAGATGGCATAATATTGATCGGTAATCCTGATGCACTAGAGGATCGGGACTAAGAGGATCGCTGACTACGGCCAGTTCCTGATGAACGTAACTCAGGATGAAACTGGAAATATGTCTCAAAGTGGTATCCCTCCTTCTTGCAATAGGTACAAAAGAGCTTAGACCGAGCCTGAGAAGTAGGAGCCAGTGAAGAGCCCATAATAGCAACAATTCACAGTTCAAAATAATAATCCTTGAACGAAACCCGAATGTTTAAAGGAGAACCCGAAGGTTAATGTAGAAACCCGAAGGTTAAAATGTAAGAACCCGAATGTTAAATTTAAACCCGAAGGTTATACATGATTGTCAAATATGAGAAAAAAGAAGCAACCGGTGACCAAGGTGGCCCGAAAATCGGTCGGATTTGATGCTCACGCCGGAGACCTATAATGGATTAATACCGATGTTGAGATGTTGAGACGTCGAGATGGATTGAAACGATGATGCTGTTACTAACTGTGAAACAACAATATCGTTTGTTTGAGGCCGAGAGACAGCTTGAAACGGTGCTGTCGTTAATTTGAGACTGAGAGACGGTCTTGAAATGGAGATGCTGTAAATTTGAGACCAAGAGATGGTCTCGAAATGGAGATGCTGTAAATTTGAGATCGAGAAACGATCTTGAATACGAGAACACAAAACATGTTAAGAGGCCGCAAAGCAGCAAGGCCAAAAATCTGGCAAAGGAACGCAAAGAAAGGCTTTAAACGGCTGCAAAGCAGCAAGGCCAAGATTTGGCAAAAGAACGCAGAAGCATTAAAAAATTTTATTGGAAGAGAAATAATAACATTAGCTCTGATACCATGTTAAAGTAAGAGAGAAAGAGTCTTGGGTAAATTTTCCTTGAGTTGAATATTGAGTGTGCACATATATTTATAAAGTAAGATAAATGGATTCCTTTTCTCATAAAATCTTATCTTAAACTTAAAAGAGAATTCTCTGATAATTCTTAACTTAAAAAATGTGTTTTCCCCGCTCTTCTCCTGTTATTTAGCCGATTAAAATATTTGTACGGCTGGGCTGTTGCAACCCCCGTCCCTCCCACGGGCCCATCACGGCGGAAGGCATATACCTGATTTTAAAGAGCATGGGCCAAATATAGGCCTGCGGGCCTCAGCCCAATTCCAGGATCTACTACCCAAAACCTCGTTAATACCGAGACCCATCATCGTCCTCCTCTCGATTTCTACAGCGATGGAGGAGGTCGACGGAGGGGAGCAAGAACGAAAAGAGAAGAGAAGAAAGGCCGTAATCCAAATCCCATCCTACGACGAAGTCTTTAGCTCCGCCGCCGCCGCCGCCGCCGCCGGCTGCGCAGACCCTCGACCTCACAATCCACCGTGGCCTCCTCCTCCTCCTCCAAATTCATTCTCCGAAGCCTTCTCCTTCGTCAAATCCTCAGAGTTCTACGCCCCTCCTCCAAGGTCAGTAGTCAACCCCCAACTCCATTAATTTTAATTTATTTTTACATATTTCTCTTTTCTCCCCCCCTTAATTGCACTTTAATACCCTAACGTTTCACGGATTTGGACTCTATTGTCTTCCATTGCATCACGAATTCTTTTTCCATTTCAATTTAAATCACTGAAATTTGGCATTGAACCGTAGCGAAAATTACGACTTGACAATGTTTACAACAAAAATTGGAAGGGAAAGTCACAGGAGAAAGGGTTTTTGGGGCAAAATTAATGGTGATGAAACAGAAGGCGTTAAAGTTAATAAAAAAAGGTCAAAACTTTGGGGTATTAACCGGGCAAAATTAAACTTCGGGTACCAAAGTTAAAATTGATGAAAATTTTTGGATGTTGAAGTATAATTAATCCTTACTCTTTTTACTTAGAATTATTCATTTGTTTCCTCTCTTTTAAGGCCCGTTGCCGAGTCCCAGGCTTCGACTTCTGGTTCTAACTCTAGTAATGCGCCGGTCCATAGTCGAAATGCGATTCTTGTCAGCCATAGGCAGGTAATTGATTAAATACATTTTAGCAAAGGATGCTTTTTGGTCTCTGTTTTGGTCTCTAAATAGTCACTAATTTGATGGGTTTTTGTAGAAGGGGAATCCGTTGCTCAAGCATATTAGGAATGTGCGGTGGACATTTGCGGATATCGTGTGTGATTACTTGTTGGGTCAGAGCTCTTGTGCTTTATATCTAAGGTACTACCTTTTTTGTGTGTTTATGTAATATGAGCAAGCCATTGTTGTTTTACGGGTAAATCTTGAGAAACGTATTGACCTTTAAAAAATAGAGAAAATCCCAAGAACTTATCTCGTTGAAGTTAGATTGGGCTTTGTTCTACGCTTTAATATTATGAGAATTCCCAATCTTACAAGGGGGTTTAGTACAATTGTGGAAATTCGAGGGTGGAGTTTTCTAATATACAAAGTTTAGGAGGGTTTTGTGAAATTTACGAAATTTTTTTCTTGATGTCAAGTGTTATGTTTGTTTATAGATGTTTTATCAACTGGTTGAAATTTTTACGTGAAAATGTGATGTCGTGTTTTTAATAACCAATTAGATGGTTTCATTTGTTTGCGTTTGGTGTAGAGTTGTTTATGTTGTGAAGTTGTGATTTTGTTATATAGTCTTGAGCATGTGAATTTTTTTTGCTTAATTGCAAAATGCTAGTATGTTGTATTTTGCTTTAAAGGGTGGTTGTTCATGGGAAAATTGTGTGAATGAGTTGCCAAATTATGTATGAAACTCAACAATAAATTTTTTTATATGGATACGGGACACAAAAAATTTGCAAAAGGCAGGCAATGAGGACACATTTGAAACACATGGACTAAAATATAGTTCTAAAATAGCTATGTAGAAAACCTTGTGAAATCGTAGTTTTTAACTGAATATGTACTAAAGCCAACCTGACCTTTGTCCAACAAGTTTGGAAGTGAATATGAAGTATAGGATATATGTCCAAGAAGTGTGTGATGAGTGTTATAAACTGAAACAAGTATTGTCTGGGTATAGGTATGAATAAATGTGTACATATATTTAAAGAGTTTTCAAGAAGTGTCAGGTACGGGTGTATGCGTACGACTCCATGATAGAAGTACCCACGCAATGTAGGTAGACAAGGATGTAAAATGAGATAGATATCCGATTGTGTCATGTAAGATGTCAGATGTAGGGTATTATCTAACTGTCATGGAAATCACAACATTGACTCGCCTCACATGTGATCTGTGATAGCAAGTTGTTTGTTATATACAATAATTTTAGCAAACTTAAGAATGTATTGTATCCTATAAAATTCGGTATGTGCACTTAATTGTCATTAGGTTGAAATAAAAAAGGACAAAAAAGCATGAGCTATATAGCTAGGGTCGAAACAAAAGAAAATGGTCAAAAGTATCTCATAGTTAATTGCCATTGGGTCAATACATAAAGCAATCCAACTGCTAAACACTAGTGCTTCAGCCACTTTTATGCATCTTTTAGCCGCTTTTACATTGTTTTAAAATTGCTTGGGTCTCATTTAGGGCGCTTTAGGCTGCTTTCATGTAGCTTTTATCTTTACGATTGCTTTTGGACCTTAACGAAGTGTAAATGTGCCGCTTTCACTTTTTAGAGCATTTTTTTCTTGCTTTTATAGTATTGGTTGTGGTTTGCAGCCTATAAAAAATGCAAAATTTTAAAGCCTTCATATTTAATTACTGTTGGATTGTGACTAATAAAAATGAAAAAAATAAAAAATTGTGAGTTATGTAGCCCATGAATATTGCTAATTTTAAGGTACCCATATTTAATTGCTATCGGATCAAAAGGAATGAAACTAGACAAAAATAATGCTTCTGAAATACGTACCTTATTGCAATTAGATAAAAAAATAAATGAAAATTGCCAAAAATCATGGGGTGATAGTCATAAAATCGCAAATTTTCTAAGGACACAGTTAAGTAGGTCAAAAAGAATGAAAATGGTCAAAACTATCACAAAGTTTGAAATATGCATGCTCAGTTGACATTAGGATGGAAATAGATAACTGATAAGTGCCTATGGAAGTCACAAATTTTGATGTGTGCATATCTAATTATCAACGGATCAAAACAAAAAGGGCAAAGTTATGTGATACAAAAAAAAATTGACAAAAATCATAGGCCAGCAAATGGAAATTGCGAATTTTGAAGTACACAATGAACTATTATTGGGTCAAACAAACAAAATGGTCAAGAATATCGTAAAGCTTGAAATAGCGTACTTAAGTCCCATTGGATTGAAATGGATGAAAGTGGACGAAAATAATGGGTTGAAGCCCATGAAAATTGCGAATTTTGTATTAAGATTATTGAATTGTCATTTGAGTCGTACCAAACAAAAAGGACAGAG
Organism: Asparagus kiusianus; assembly: GCA_022839385.1. Taxonomy (NCBI): domain Eukaryota; kingdom Viridiplantae; phylum Streptophyta; class Magnoliopsida; order Asparagales; family Asparagaceae; genus Asparagus; species Asparagus kiusianus. The sequence goes on from BQKN01066532.1 coordinate 400,125, forward strand.
TCATGAGTTATAGCTTACGAAAATTGCGAAATTTAAAGTATTTATACTAAATTGTTATTTGATCAAAACAAACAAAAATGGACAAATTCATGGTTTATAGCTCATTAGAAGAGGATTTTGATGTTCGCACACTTCATTACCATTTATGAATTGAAAGAATATGGACAAAAAGCATGAAAATTGCAAATTGGAAGTATGCGTACTTAATTTCTATTAGGAAGAAACGAATGAAAATGGACAAAACATGAAATCATGAATACTAAAATCTGTATATTGGTTTTCCATTTGGCTAAAACAAAAAAATGGGCAAATTTTGCAGGTTAAAGCTCATGAAAATAACGAAACTTGAAACCATATGGTCGAAAAAATAAAAATTGACAAATTCGTGGGTTATAGCTCATGATAATCGCAAATATTAAGATATTTATACTTAATTTCCATTAGGTCCAGAAAACGAAAAATTGATAAATTCGTGGGTTATAGGTCATGATAATCGCAAATTTTGAGTTGCTTATACTTAATTGTCATTGGGTCCTGAAAATCAGGAAGTGACAAATTCGTAGATTATAGCTTATAAAAGTTATGAATATTGAACTACACAATTCATTGTTATGGAGTCAAAACGAACAAAAATGGACAAAACTCGTGTTATAGCCAATGGGAATCACAAATTTTGAAGTATGTACTTCATTGCTATTGGGTCATAATGAAAGAAAATTGGTAGAACTGTTGCTTCTAGTGGAAATCACAAAATTTAGTGTGCATTCTTAATTTTTATTTGGTCAAAATGAACAAAAATTAGCAAATTCTATGGATTTTAGTTTACAAAATCATGAACTTTGAAGTACTTATACTTTATTGCCATTAGGTCGAGACGAACAAGAAAGGACAAAATTTTGTGGTTATAGCTCATAAAAAACTTGAATTTAGAAGTGTACGTACATAATTGTCATTTGATCAAAACGAATGTAAATGTAGAAAATCGTTTATTATAGCTCACAAAATACTATGCCTAGTTCATTGCATTTGCTCGAAACGAATGTTAATGGGCAAAGTCTTTGGTTATAACTATGAAAATTATGAATTTTGAAGTATATGCATATTTAATTTCCATTTGGTCAAAATTGAAAGAACATGTGTGAAATTCGTGTGTTATGGCCCATGACGCCCATGAAAGTCATGAATTTTTAAGTATTTATACTTATTTGTCACTTAGTTGAAAAAACAAAAATGGACGAAATTCTTGGGTGCTCATAAAATCGTGTGTACTGAAGTCCGCATAGTTCATTATCACTGGGTCGAAACGAACGAAAATGGACGAAAATAATTGGTTATAGAGACCTTGAAAATCACAAAATTTGAAGTATGCACGCTTAATTTCCATTTGGTCGGAACAAACAAAAATGAACAAATTTCATGGGTTAACCCATGAAATAGCAAATTTTGAGATATTTAAACTTAATTGTCATTGGTAAAAAATGAAAACAGAAAAAATTTGTGGGTTGTAAAAGATAGACAAAGTGTGCTATAGGTCATTAAAGTACTCATATTTCTTTGCCATTGGGTTGAAATTAAAAAAAATAGGACAATCGTTGGTTATAAACTATTAAAATCATGAATTTTTAACTATGCATATCTCATTTCCATTTGGTCGACATAAAAAAAAGGGGCAAATTTCATGGGTTTTTAGTTTATGAAAAACTTGAATTTTGAATCATTTATCTTAATTTCCATTGGATCAAAACAAACAAAAATAGATAAATTTTGTATGTTATATAATCGATGAAAATCGCATACTTCATTACTATTGGTTGAATAGAATGAAAATGGGTGAAAATCACGGGTTATATAGTTGATGGAAAACGCGAATCTTGAAGTGCGCATATTCAATTTACATTAGGTTGAAATAAATGACAATGGACAAAAATTATGAAGTATAGCTCATAAATTATGAATATTGAAGTAGGTGTATTTCGTTGCCTTAGTTTAAAATGAACGAAAATAGACAAAATCATTTGTTAATAAACTAATAAAATCACAAATTTTAAAGTGTTCATGCTTTAATTTATATTTGGGCAAAACAAGCGAAAAAGAACAAATTTCGTCGGTAGCTCATGAAAATTGTGAACTTGAAGTATGTTATACTTAATTGATATATGCATCAAAAAAAGAAAAATGAACAAAATCTGTGGGTTATATAGTTTATAAACATCACAAATATTGAAGTATGCATACTTCATTGCTATTGGGTCGAAAGGAACGAAATCTTACGAAAATTGTGTGTTATAAAGCATTAAATTGCAAATTATGAAGTATTTATACTTAATGCCATTGAATAAAAAAGGTTCAATTTCCTGAGTTATAGCTAATTAAAAATCGCGAATATTGAAATATGCATATTTCATTGCCAATTAGTCGAGACGAACTAAAATGGACAAATATCGTGTGCTATAGCGCATGAAAAATGCGAATTAAAATATACATACTTCATTGGCCTTGGGTGAACGAAAAGGAGCAAAATCATTGGTTAAAGACACCATGAAAATTGAGAATTTTGAAGTATGCATAATTTTCATTTTGTAGAAATGAAAAAGGACAATTCTCATCGATATATCTTATGAAATTCACAATTTTAAAGTATTTATATTTAATTGATATTGGATCAAAACATACAAACATTGATAAAATTCGTGCGGTATAGCTCATAAAAATATGAATTTTGATGTTTGCATACTTTATTATGATTGATTGAATTGAACTTAAATGGGCAAAAATCATGGATTATAGCCATTGAAAATCGAAAATTTTGAATTGTGCATATTAGGTCGAAAACAAATGAATATGAACAAAAATCGTTGGTTATAGCTTATGAAATCATGAATATCGAAGTATGCGTACTTCATTGCCGTTAGTTCGACATAAATAAAATGGAAAAAAAATCACATACTTTATTGCTATTTGGACAAAAATGAGCTAAACCATATGTTATAGACAATGAAATTCTCGAATTTGGACGTATGCATACTTAATTTCCATTAGGTCGAAACGGGCTAAGATGGAAAAATTTCTTGTGTTATAAGTTCATGAAAATCGTAAATTTTTAAGTATTTATATTTAATTGCCATTGGGTCGAGAAAATAAAAATGGAAAAAGTTTGTGGGTAGTAGCTCATAAGAATCACGAATATTGAATTATGCGTACTTCTTTGCCAATTAGGTCTAAATGAATGAGTAGACAAAAATTGTGTGCTATGACCTAGGAAAATGCAAATTTGGTAATGTATATACTTCATGGACATAGGGTCAAAATGAACGAAAGTGGGCAAAATCATAAGTTATAGACCATGAAAATATGGAATTTTAAAGCAGCATAAATTCGATATGGTCAAAACGAACAAAAATAGACAAATATCATGGGTTATAGTTCATGAAAATTACGAGTTTTGAATTATTTGTACTTTATAGCCGTTGGGTTGAAACAAATGAAAAACAAACAAAATTCATGGGTAATATAGCTCATAACAATAAGTATTTTGATTGCATACTTTATTATTGGATCTATTGAAAATAGGAAAAATTTCGTGGGCTTACAGCCTATAAAAATTGAGAATTCTGAAGTGTGCATACTTAATTTTTATTTGGTTAAAACAAATAAAAATGGAAAAATTTCGCAGTCTATAACTCATAAATATCATGTATCTCGAAGTATTTATACTTAATTACCATTGGGTTGAAATAAAATGAAAATAGACAAAGCTTGTAGATTATCGCAAATAAAAAACGTGATTGTTGAAGTATGCATATTTAATTGTCATTTGATCAAAACAATAAAATGGTGAAAAATATTGCAAAGTTGGAAATATTATACTTAATTTTTATTGGGTTGAAACAAACAAAAATGGACAGAAAACATGGGCTAAAGCCCATGAAAGTCGCGAATTTTAAAGTACGCTTATTTAATTGTCATTTGATTGACATAAACAAAATCCTAAAGTGTGCTTATTTAATTGTATTTATACTTAATTGTCATTGGGTCAAATAAAAGAATGGAGAATGCTCATGCTTTGTAGCTTATAAAAATAGGAATTTTGATGTTCTCATATTTCATTACCACTTATCAAATTGAAAGAATATAGGCACAAATCATGGAAAGTACGAATTTTTTAGTGTTATAGCTCATAAAATTTGCGAATATTGAAGTATAGCTTACGGAAATCGTGAATTTTGAGGCATTTATACTTAATGCCATTGGGTCAGGAAAAACATAATTGGAAATTGTGTGTTATATAGCTCATAAAAATTGCGAATATTGAAGTATGCATACTTCATTATCTTCAGGTTGAAACGAATGAAGATGGACAAAAATTGTTTGTTATAGTCTATGAGAAACGTAAATTTTGAAGTATACATATGTCATTGTTATTGGGTCTGAATGATTATTGGCAAAATCGTTGGTTTCCAATAGACATCTTGAATCTTATAGCATGCACATTTAATTTTAATTTGGTCAAAATGGACAAGTTCCATGGATTTTAGCTTATAAAAAACATGAGTTTTGAAGTATTTATACTTAATTGCTATTGGGTCAAAAGAAATAAAATAGTCAAAATTCTTGTGTCATATAGTCCATGAAAATCATATACCTTGTTACAATTGGTTGAATCAAACGAAAATGGGTGAAAATAGTGGGTTATGTAGACAATGGCAATCGCAAATTTTGGAGTGTGCGTATTCAATTGACAGTGGGTTGAACATACGACAATGGACAAAAATAATGAACTATAGCTCTTGAAATAATGAGTGTTGAAGCATGTGTACTTCGTTGCCATTGGTTTGAAATGAACGAAAATGGGCAAATTCTTTGGTTATAAACTAGTAAAATCCAGAATTTTGAAGTATACATATTTAATGTACATTTGCATATTTAATTTACATTTGGGCAAAACGAATGAAAATGGACAAAATTCATGGGTAGCTCATGAAAATCATAAACTTGAAGTATTTTTTACTTAGTTGACTTCGAGTCGGAAAAGTGAAAAATGAACAACATTCGTGGGTTATAGCTCATAGAAATCGCGAATTATTGAAGAATGCAAACTTCATCTCTATTGGGTCAAAAGGAAAAAATTAAAAAATTAGCGTGCTATTGGGCTAATTGTCTCTATTTATAATGGAACACTTGTTTTTGTGGATAAGGGGGTTTACGTGCCGTTAGACTTACGTGAGGGATAGTTTGCACGCTGTTAAATCTACCTTAGTTACTTTGATAGCTTTTCAGTGTAGGGTGTCTAACGGATAGCAATACGACATCCTTTGCAATAACTTTTGTAAGAATTGTCGTTTACGCGATGTTAGCAGTGTTGCGCAAAGGTTCTCATTATTTACTTTTGTAGCCCAACGTAATCTTTATGATTTTTGTCTTATAGCACTTCAATGCCTCGTATTTATTGCATTTTGGTCTATAGCCTAGCATAATCTTTATGAAAATCGTGAATTTTAAATTACGCTTATTTAATTGTCATTTGATCGACATAAACAAAAATGGACGAAATCGTATGTTATACCCCCATTAAAGTCGCGAATTTTAAAGTATTTATATTTAAATGTCATTTGGTTGAAATAAAAAAATGGACAATACTCATGCTTTATAGTTCATAAAAATAGGAATTTTGACGATCTCATACTTTATTACCACTTATCAAATTGAAAGAAAATAAGCGAAGATCATGAAAAGGACGAATTTTGAAGTGTACGCGCTTAATTTTTGTTTTGACGGAACAAATGAAAATAGACAAAAATTATAGATTATAGCTCATGAAATTACGAATATTGAAGTATGTGCGTTTAATTTTCATTTTTGGCCGAAATAAACAAAAATGAACAAATTTCGTGGGTTAGAGTTCACGAAAATAACAAATTTTGAAGTATTTATACTTAGTTTCCATTAGGTCGAAAAAATAAAAATTGGCAATTTTGTAGGTTATACCTCATGGAAATCGTGAATTTTCAGGTATTTATACTTAATGTCATTGGTTTGGGAAAAACAAAATTGGAAATTGTGTGTTATAGCTCGTAAAAATTGTGAATATTAATGTATGCATACTTCATTGTCTTTCGGCTGAAGCGAATGAAGATGGACAAAAATTGTGTGATATAGTCCATGAGAAATGCAAATTTTGAAGTATACATATGTCATTGTTATTAGGTCTGAATGAAAATTGGCAAAGTCGTCGGTTTCCAAAGGAAATCTCGAATCTTGTAGTATGCATATTTATTTTAATTTGGTCACAATGGACAAATTCCATGGATTTTAGCTTATAAAAAACATGAATTTTAAAGTACCTATACTTAATTGCCATTGAGTCAAAAGAAATGAAATAGTCAAAATTTTTGTGTTATGTTGTCAATGAAAATCACATACCTCGTTACCATTGGTCAAATCGAATGGGTGAAGCTAGTGGGTTATGTATGCGATGATAATCGCGAATTTTGAAGCGTGCATATTCAATTGACAGTAGGTCGAACAGATGACAATGGAACTCTTGAAATAATGAGTATTAAAGTACGTGTACTTTTTTGCCATTGGTTTGAAATGAACGCAAATGGGCAAAATTGTTGGTTATAAAGTAGTAAAATCCAAAATTTTGAAGTATATATATATAATTTACATTTGCATACTTAATTTACATTTGGGCAAAACGAATGAAATTGGACAAAATTAATGGGTAGTTCATGAAATTCGTAAACTTGAAGTATTTTTTTACTTAATTGACTTCGAGTCGAAAAAATGAAAAATGAACAACATTCGTGGGTTATAGGTCATAAAAATCGCGAATATTAAAAAAAGGAACACAATTAATAAAAAATAGCATACTATTGGGCTAAGTGTCTCTATTTATAGAGGAACCCTTGTTTATGCGGATAAGGGAGTTTACGCGCCATTAGACTTACGCGAGGGATATTTTATGCGCTGTTAGATTTACGAAAGCTATTGTGATAGCTTTTCAGTGTAGAGGCGTCTGATGAATAGCGACACAGCGTCCTTTGCAATATTTTTTGTAGTAATTGTTGTTTACGCGGTGTTAGCAGTGCTGCGTAAATGCTCTTGTTATTTACTTTTGTAACCTAGCATAATCTGTATGTTTTTTGTCTTGTAGCGCTTTGACCCCTCTGATTTGCTGCAGTTTGGTCTGTCAATTGTTTGCCAGTTCGACAAAAAGTTTATGCATTGTTAACTTCACGCAAGTTGGTTGCGTAAGTTTAGCACCGCGTAAGCATGCCTCGGTCTATTTTCATGCGAGTTTCGATCCGATTCTCACTCCACCTTGGTTTGAGACTTTGTGACTTAGCGTCCTTAGCCCTTAATGGGTCCATTTTGTCATGTTGAGTCCCTTGGTCACTTTGGAATGACAATTCTACCCACCACGACACCCTTTGTGCTGTTTATAGGATATTTGATCGACTGTTCGACATTTTTATGCGTCTACACCATTAGGTTAAAATGAACGGAAATGGGAAAAGTCGTCGATTGTAGATCATGACAATCATGAATTTTGAAGTATGTATACTTACTTTCTATTGGTAAAAACAAAGAAAAATGGAAAGTTTTGTGGGTTATAGCTCATGAAAATCGTGAATTTTAAAATATTTATATTTAATTAACATGGGTTAGAAAATGAAAATGAATAAAATTTATAGCTCATAAAAATTGCAAATATTGAAGAGCACAAACTATATTGCCATTGGGACAGAATAGACTAAATGAACAAAATTCGTGGATTATAGCTCATAAAATCGCAAATATTGATGTACACATACTTCACTGTTATGTAGAAACGAATGAAAATGAACAAAAAATGTGTTGTAGCCCATGGAAATCGTGAATTGATGTATATAGATATATATACTTCATTTCATTGGTCGAAGTGAAAAAATATGGGGAAAATTGAGAGTTATAAATTATGAAAATCGTAAATTTTGGTGTATGAATACTTAATTTCTATTTGGTCGATATGACAAGCCCATGGAAATGACAAAATTTAAAGGCGCATATTTAATAGCTTTGTGTTGAAACAAATGAAATGGAGAAAAATCGTGATTTATAGCTATTGAAAATCACAAATTATGTGGTATCCATAGTTAACTGCAATTAGATCGAAACGAACAAAAATGGACAAAAAATTATGGGTTTTATAGCTTGTGAAATCCAAAGTTTTAAAATACATAAATTTAATTGCCACTGGGCAGAAACAAACAAAAATGGACAAATTTCATGGATTTGAAAGTATGTAACTACATATACTTAATTGTTATTCACTCAACACGAATGAAGATGTGCAAAGACTGTGGATTACAACCTACACAAATTAGGAATTTCGAAGTACGCATATTTAATTGTTATTGGGTTGAAATGAATGAATATGATAAAAAAGATCGCAAAGTTCTAAGTACACATAGTTAATTGCTATTGCGTAGAAAATTTGAAACCAATGAAAGCGGACAAAAATCTTGATTTAATCCAATGAAAATTGCGCATTTTAAAATACTCATGTTTATTGTCATTGGGTCGAAACAAAGAAAATGGACAAAATTGTGAGATCAAGTTCATGAAAGTCGCGAATTTCAAATTACACGTTCTTAATTGCCATTGGATCCATACAAACAAAAATGTAAAAATAACATGGGCTATAGCCATGAAAATCGTGTTTTGAAGTATGTGTATTAAATTACCATTTGGTCTAAACAAACAAATATGAATAAATACCCATGAAAATTGCGCATTTTGAATACTCATTGAATTGTCATCACATTCTTAATTGTCATTGGATCCAAACAAACAAAAATGTAAAAATAGCATGGGCTATAGCCATGAAAATTATGAAATTTTGAAGTATACATTAAATTGCCACTCAGTCTAAACTAACAAATATTAGCAAGAGTCCTGAGTTACAGCTCATGATACTTGCTAATTTTGAGTACCCATACTTCTTATATTAGGGTTAGGGGTAGGGGTAGGTGTTTGCAATTTTAGTGGTTGGTATAAATGTTGTGTATGGGCTGCCATCACTAACCTGTAAAATGTTCTGTGGTGCGGAGTAGACTTCTTCCAAAGGAGGAAGAAATGGAGCCACCATAGCGCTTATAACTTCCCGTAACATTATTTAGTGGCTTAAGCTTTTTAGGTCCATCGAAATATCAAAGAATATCATAACAAAGAACTGTACTATTTTTAAATGACAGGAAATCCAAAATATTGTTGTTTTTGGGTGAGGAAAGTATACATGGTGCTCATGAGAAAGGTGGTTGGAGCATAGTTTTTTCATGTAGTCTCAAGTATGCTAAGTTTTTTGGATTGAACCATCAAAACTTATGGCTTAGAATGCTCGTTGAACAAGAGTTTTATGAAGATTGGTAGCATTCTCCGAAGTTCTCAATCAGACATCACGAGATACACCTTCATAGGAGAATAGCTCAAAAGTATATTTTTAAAGAATCCTTCTCAAACAGGCTAATTGGTTCTTGCTACAGATGTTTTACTGTTTAAGCATATAACATAATTGAGTAAAATACTTTAAGCATATACTTCAATAACATAATTGAGTAAAATACGTATTACTTGGTTCTGTTACATTTCCATAAGCAATACTTTAGCATGTAGTTTATCAATTTCTAAGCATTTTCTACAATATCTAGAAAAATAACATTAGAGATAGCAAGGCTTTTTAGATTGTTGGCAAAATTTTTATGACCCTTTATCATCCTGATACAACTCATTGCATGAGTCAACTTCATAACAAGCAAAAATGAACAAGCGAGGCCATGACATGAATCTGTCTAGCAAGTTACAGGAAAGAATTCTTCATTATTAAATATTAATTATGCAGTTTAAGCTCATGCATGCACAGCTAAAAAAGCAATCTTCAAAAAGTTTTGTAGACCAGGGAAGTGCCCAGAAGAAGGAATGAAAATGTTTTACTCACCAAGGTGTAGCATTTATCAAAGAGTAAAAGAAAACATATCCTGAAGAACATTAGTTAGACAAATCTGGAATATCTATATGAACTTTTGACAACAGATCTATGTGCTTATCTACTGATTAAGGAGAAATGAAAGGTGAGTTATTGAAAAGCCCCTAATATTTGTATGGTTCTCTGATCAAATTCACCTGTTGATGCAGTCTTCGGTATCACCTTCTCCATCCAGACTACCTATATTTTCGAATAAGGGAGCTGCAGAAGAATTTTAAGCTTCGTGTTGTTCTGTGCCATGTTGATGTGGTAAGCTTAATTGATTTTAGTCTTCATACATGGATCACTGGTCTTTCTTGCTTGAAGTTGAGGGCTAACTTTAATATAAGTATTGTTTCTGAGTGGAAGAAAAACCATATGATGTAGTTAGATTTGGTGAAGTTTGAGAAGTTACCAAGTTAGTCTTACAGCAGTTTTTCATTACTTGGGTGATATCTATTTGCTCATCTCTTCGTGTTTCAGGAAGATGTAATTAAACCTTTACTTGAAGTTACGAAAACAGCAATGCTTCATGATTGCACCCTTCTATGTGGTTGGAGGTATGGTATTTTCTTGCAAGATTTTGCGTGTCTTTGTAGATTGACTCTATGTTAATTTTGCGACATATAAAATATTGGTAAGAATTTTTTCATTGTTTCCTATTTTCAAGAACGATTAAATGATACCGAAAGAGATATATTTGATACAAATACAATTTATTAGTTCTTTCTACCAGAGAAATGATTATAAAAATTTAAGTATTGATTGAGTAGTACACATTTGAATTCATTTACAAGATTGTTGAGGAGCATGATGCATTTCTTCTTTACATGTATGTGCTAATTTCTGATTCCAAATGCACTAAAAAGTAAAGGACAAAGAGTTGGTCCGTAGCACATACCTTTGTAGTAAAACACCATTTAATAGAGGCTGTTGTTTCTTTTGATACATATATAATATCTTCCGTGCAATCATATTTGCTAGAAGCCCCCCCCCCCCCTCCCGCGCGCGCCTCTCTCTCTCTCTCTCCCCCTCTCCATATGTGTGTGTGTGTAGGGTACTGTTCCCATTTACGAATAACAGGAATAGCTGCTCACTTGAATGGCCTAGAGAAACACAAAAATTTTAAATTGTAATGTTGATGAAATTACAATAGAGGAAGAGAATTGTCATATGCTTGCATAGAGAGACTACAAAGCAAATCACATATTTTCGTTTGACTTTCTCCCATCATTTTTTCTCAATTTAAATAGGCATCTAGGTGCAAGTTTTAAGCTTCGATAAGTGTACTCTGGAACTACTTCAATTTGTTGGCATGCTTCTTATTTAAAATGGTATTCATATTAGATTGACTTGGCTTAAAATTTTAGATGCTTTAAAAACCTATAAGGTGAGAATACATTAGGAAACAACTCAAGGCAAGTTTGTTGAACTTAATTTTTAATGGTTCTGATTGTCAGGCTGGCGTGAGTTAGAAATATTGTTTTTATTTGTAATCTTGCTGATGTTTAGCATGTAGAATACTTGATTATAGTGTTTCTATTCTAAAGGCCTCTCGTGAAATCCTTTTTCTCCTCTCTTGCTAGCTTGGAGGAGTGTGGTCGCTACTTGGAGACTATAAAGGTTTATGAAAACAAACCTTCCGACCTCATTCGTGAGCAAACAGATACGGACTATTTATCACGGGTACATATATCTGAAAGATCATTCCATTCACAGGCTAACAGTAGCTTATTTGGTGAATTTTTTGTTCTGGATGTTGTCCTTTTTCCTTCTTTCTATGATTTTTCTTTTAGTTATAAAGTTTGTTGCTGGCTAAACCTCATTTGCACCAATTGTAGTACTACAATGTGTTACTGAGGACGTCATACTTCCTAGCGATATGAAGTTTTGTACTTTGTTAGCTCCGACTCTGATCCTTAATCTAATATTGTTGTTTCTGAAAATATAAGTTATCTAACTTTAAATATCTTGTCTGAAAGCACTCTCTCTTCAATGAGAGATCATCTGTCTGTTTTACTGATGTTTCTTGTAATTTTGCAGCTCACACATGCACTCACAACTGTCAGACGTGTTAACAAGACAGATGTAGTGACTCTTGGATCAACTTTCGGGGTAAGACTTGTTAGTACTACTTAGCCATTTGAATGCAAGTAAAATTCTGTTGTGGCCTCAAGTAAGGGTCTAATCTTATCGGTGGATTTTGTATTGATCATGAATTACCAAGTAATCACTCATCTTTGAAATAGTCCAAATATTATATTGATTTTTCCTATTTTCTATGTGAAATGTAGTCTCTTTCTGGGATTATGGATGCTTCTATGGATGAATTAGCTCGTTGCCCCGGCATCGGTGAACGCAAGGTACGGTCAAAATGGCAATTCAATTAATAAATGTTCTTGCGTTTTTTATCAGCTTGTGTAAAATAACTTTGCCTTTTGAAATAAGCAAAGAGAACCATTAGAGTTGTATTATGTTGGTATGGTGATTTTAGATTTACCTCTTTCTCTTTATCTAGAAAATGGTTCTAGGGAAAATGGTAAATCATTTTTAACTTAGCTAGAATTTTTGTATACACCTGATGCCTACTTACCTTGCAACTCCCAAGTAAATGTTTATTCTCATAACTGTTGTTTAGTTACAAGTGTGCTTGCAATTTTCATCATCCCTTAGATATTATCATGTTGGTCCATTCTTGGCCTCATTTTGATTGTGGGGATCATGTGATTGTAAATATTTTAAGCTATTACTGGCAGTGGTGATAAGTAGCTATATCCTCATAATATAGGGGTGCATCTGCAAATAATCCTTTCAAGTTTCCTTTACTGATTATTAAAAAAAACCCTGGATCCGGTAGTATGTGAGCTGATACCACATCCCTGAAGACATAACTTGTAAATAACAAGCAACATAAACAAATAAATTGATCAATACATAGCTTCTTAGAGATGCTTAGCATCTCAATTCATGGACCGTTACTTGTTTCATTTTGCCAATTATTTCAACATCGTATTAAAATTATTTCTCTTCGTTGCAGGTGAAGCGCTTGTATGATACTTTCCATGAACCATTCAGGCGAGTCTCCAGCCGACCTGCAGTTGTTGCGTCTGAGACTCCCACAAAGGAGGATAACAAGGACAAAAACGTTGAGCCACCTTCAGATGAATCAGAAGTTAGGAATGAACATACGCTCAATGTCAAGTCAGCACTCTCTGCTGCTTTTGCCAAGTATGCTGAGAGAGTAAGAAAGCCAGATGAAAAGAGTAGTTCTCCTGAAAAGGTTGAAGGCAGTAGTAGTGTCACCGCGGCCCCAAAATTCTAAGAACATCATC
>BQKN01066532.1:413562-435348 GCA_022839385.1 Asparagus kiusianus
CCCCCCCCCCCCCCCTCCCCCCACCTTTGTTTTGGAGGTTGAAAATACGGGAATGTTGAAGGAGCCATGACGGTTAAGGGACGACTGGTATTTCTCTGGATGGAGGTTAAGCCCATTCAGAAAAGGGATCGGGTTCGTCGTGTGGGCTAAAGGATGCATATTGAGACGGTGCTCGAGCTGATCATCTGTTAATTTGTGTAAAGGGATTTGTTAATATTGTTCACTTGACGTTTACTTGTATTCCTGTTTCAGCCCTAACCATGCATCCCACTTGTCCCTGTCTCTCATGTTGAACGTACCTGGGCGAGCGACAGCGATCAGACTATTTTAGGAAGGTAAAATCTTGAAGGGTGCTCGATATAAACTTTTTAAAAAAGGTTAAACTGCATTAAACCACTAATAATTTGCAAAGAACACTACGCTATGGATGCTTAAAAGCGCATCAAAATTTGCAGTTTTCATGAGTGATAATACATGATTTTTATTAATTTTATTAAGTTTATGTAGTTTTAAATTTAAGAATCATGATTTTTGCAGGTGCCCACGATCTTTGTAATTTTTTATTTGTTTCAACCAAATAGAATTTAAGTATGTATACATTTAAATTTTTGATTTACATGAGATAAGGCATGAATATTGTCAATTTTTATTCATTTAGACCAAATGACAATAATGTAGCCCAAAATTCATGTTTTTATTGGATATGTTATGGTTTTTACAATATATATATATTTTTTGTTTCTACCAAATAAAAATTAAGTATGTGCGCGTAGATTTTTTTAATTTTGTGGGTTACATAGCTCACGATTTTGTCAATTTTTGTTCATTTTGACCGAAGGGCAAGTAAGTATTCGTAGTTCAAAATTAATGAGTTTTATAGCTATACCAAATGATTTTTAATGATTTTTACAAACTTTTGTTCATTGGATCAAATGGTAATTAAGTAATTTTCATGAACACCTAAATTTTTGTCAATTTCAATTCATTTCCATCAAAAATCAATTAACAACCTATAGTTCAAGATTGATGATTCATGGGCTAAAACTCATATTTTTTTACAATCTTTATTCGTTTGAACAGAATTATAATTAAGTATATCTACATTAAATTTTGTAATTTTTAGAAGTTATAACTCATAAGTTTTGTCAAATGTTCCTTCATTTCGAACAAATGCCAATTAAGTTGTGTATTTTAAAATTTATGTTTTTCATACGTTGTAACTCACAATTTTCGTAATTTTTTTTAACTGAATGAAAGTTAAGTATGTGTATATTAAAAATTTGGTTTTTATGGACTACATGCATGTTTTTCGCAATTTATGCGGTTTTTAGACCAAATGGAAAATAAATATGTGAACATCAAATTTTGTCATTTTCGTGTGCATGATTTTATCAAATTTTCATTCAGAGTAAATGGCAATTAAGCATGCACAGTTGAAAAATCCTGATTTTCATGGGCTATAAACCATAATCTTTGCAATTTTTACTTGTTTCAACGGGGTGGAAATTAAATATATCTATCTCAAAATTTATAATTTTTATGGACTATAATGCAGAGATTTTACGTTTTTCGCTTGTTTCGATAATTAAGAATGTGTAAATGAAATTTTTTGATTTTTATGAGCCATAACCAATACTTTTTTTTTTATCATTTTTTAGATTTAAAGGCAATTAAATACCCGTAATTCAAATTTCGTGATTTTATGAACTAAAAACTCATGATTTCTACAATTTTTCTTTGTCTTGACCAAATGGAAATTAATTATGCATGCGTAAAAGTTTGTGATTTTTATGGTTTATAGCCCATGATTTTTTTTAATTTTTATTCATCTTGACCAAAGGCAATTAAATACACATAGTTCAAAATTCATGATTTTCATGGACTATAACTCATAATTTTTACAATTTTTCTTCACTCCCACCAAATAGAAATTAACTATATGTAATTTACAATTTTCATGGTCTATAAGCTATGATTTTTGTACTATTTTATTCATTTCAACCAAATGACAATTAAGTATGAATAGTTTAAAATTCCTGATTTTCATGGGTTATAAATTATGATTTTTGTATTTTTTTCCCTTTGTTTCGACAAAGTGGAAGTTAATTATACATGTAAATTTGTGATTTTCATGGGGTTATACATCCATAATATTTCTCAAGTCTTGTTTATTTCGGCCGAAAGAAAAGTAAGTACATGTAGTTCAAATTACTAGATTTTCATAAGCTATTATCCGCAATTTTTACAATTTTTCTTCGTTTGGATTGAATGAGAGTTAAGTTTTTGTACATAAAAACTGACGATTCTAACGTACTATAACCTATGGTTTTTGTCAATTTTTATTCATTTAAAATAAATGCAACTGAGTACCCATATTTTAACATTTATTATTTTCATAGGCTATTGTCATGCCCCATTCTTGCAAACTCGTTGGCGTGGTGTAAATCCTTGGGACCCACTGGATACAACACATTGCTTTGGCTTGTTCCATTGCTAAATTGCTAGCAATTGTTATTCTTGGATCCTTAACTTTATTATTTAAAGCCTTCAATCTCACTACCACTATTAGGTATTGCAACCACCCCACCTTGTATACGCAACGTCATCATCTCGACATGAGAACAATTAATCCAAGTATCACCACTAGGCAAGTGTAAATTCTAGAGGTGGCTCCTACAGTTCTTGAGGTGGCTTCCACCATATTCACTCAGTGTAGCACTTAGTACCCTATAAACATTGAGTTCCACACCTCAGAGTGCATAAACACTCTGATACCATTTGTCACATCCCGAGCTCGCAATCCTGTTGACATGGTATAAAACCTTGGAACTACAAAGTGCAGCATGTTTTTTTTGCTTGTTCCATTATCAAAATTTGATAGCAATTAATTCACTTGGATAGTTAAACTTTACTATTTAGAGCCTTCAATATCACTACCAATCCGGTTGAGGTATTTATAACTCAGAACAATTTTTCACTTCAGCTTCATTCCAATTTTTTATTATTGAAATCGACCCCTTTTTTCTATTTACCAAAACCGACCCGATTTCGTGATTAGCAGCTTAATCACCTTCCTAATTAGTCGGGGTTGCCAATCCCGACTATTTTGGACATTAATTTTTAGGGTTTAAGACTTCTAATTAGGGTTTAACATCTTCCTAAATAGTCGGGGTTGCCAACCCCGACTAATTAGGAAGGTGATTAAGCTGCTAATCAAGAAATCGGGTCGGTTTTGGTAAATAAAAAAAAGGGTCGATTTCAATAATAAAAAAATTAAATAGGGATGAAGTGAAAAATTGTTCTTATAACTCATGATTTTTGGTATTTTTGCACATTTCAACTGATTGAAACCAAATATGTGTGTGTCAAAATTTACGATTTTTATGGATTATAATCCACAATTTTCATCAAAAGTTTTTATTTTTACCAAATGGCAAAAAAGTATGCATAGCTAAAATTTCATATCTCATGACTTTTATAATTTTTGTTCATTTCGACCAAAGGTAAGTTAAGTATATATACATCAAATTTATGATTACATGGGTTACATAACCAAAGACATTGTCGAGCCTCACTTGGTATGACGAGCCTCGCTGCTTGGCGAGGTTTGTCTGACGAGACAAACCTCGATACGCAGTGAGGTTCGTCCAACAAAGTGAGCTTCGCTATATGGTGAGCTTCGTCTTCTGAGAAAACTTCGTCTTCATTGACGGGTTTGAGCTTCGTCTTCACATACGAGCTTCAGACTTCACCTCCAATGACAAGCTTTGTTGCCTGAGACGAGGTCCATCATTGTGAGGACCCTCATCATGTCTGTTGTGGGTTTCGACGCTCATTTGTTTCTTGGTATTTTTTTAGTGCCTACAGTGTACATCAAAATTTACAATTCTCATGGGTTATAATCCACAATTTGTATCAATTTTTTATTCCTGCCAAATGAAAATAAGGTATCTGTAGTTCAAAAATCATGAATTTCATTAACCCATGATTTTTGTCTTTTTCTCCATGGAAGATAAATCAAATTAGATGACTTCATGGACTATAAACCACATTTTTTTTATCAATTTTAGTTTATTTCTACCAAAATGGCAATTAAGCACGTGTAGTTCAAAATTCATAATTTTTTTGGGCTATGACCCATGATCTCTACAATTTTTCTTAGTTGTGACTGAATGGAAATAAAGCACATGCACATCAAAATTTGAAACTTTTATGAGCTTTAATCTGTAATATTTGTCAATGTTTGTTCATTTCAAGCAAATACCAATTAATTAGGTGTAGGTCATATTTCATGACTTTTTTTTTGCATTATAACCCATGATTTTTATAATTTTTCTTCATTTCGACCAAACAAAAATTAAGTTATGACATAAAAATTGGTAGTTTTCATGGGCTATAACCCATGATTATTGTCAATTTTTGTTCATTTTGATCAAAAGGAAATTAAGTAGTCATTGTTTAAAATTTATGATTTTTGTTAGCTATATATAATCTACGACTTTTGCAAATTTTCTTTATTTTGATCAAATGAAAGATAAGTTTGTGTATATCAAAATTTACGATTTTTATGGGTTACAACCAATGGTTTTGTTAATTTTAGGCAATTAAGTACTCAGATATCAAAATTTACGATTTTCATGGTTTACAACCCATGGTTTTGTTAATTTTAGGTAATTTTCATGAGCTGTAATCCATTTTTCCTCATTCTTTTTTACCATATCAAAGTTAAGTTTGTGTATCTCAAACTTTACAATTTTCCTGAGCTATAACTTATGATTTTTGTCAATTTATATTCATTTTGAGTAAATAACAATTTAGTATGCATAGTCTAAAATTCATGATTTTTATGGGTAATAGTCCACAACTTTCACAATTTTTTTCCTATTTCGATCAAATGAAAATTAAGTATGTCAAAATTTGTGATTTTCATGGGCTCTAATCCAATATTTTTGTCAACTTTTTTTCATTTCAACTAAATGACAATTAAGTACACTTAGTTACTAAATGACAATTAAGTACACTTAGTTCAAAAGTCATGATTTTCATGGGCTATAATCCATAATTATTGCAATTCTTGTTCGTTTCAGCCAAATAAAATTTAAGCATGTATACATCAAAATTTACAATTTTCCTATGCTAAAACTCATGTTTGATTCATGGATTAGTTTTAATGCATGTCACAGATCTAAAAAAATCCACATTCATAATATTGTTTGTTTGCATGCATATTGAAGAGGATTTGATAAATGACAAATCCAAGAAAAAAATATTCTTGGTTAAACATGAATTTGTTGTGGATAATGGTATAATATCACTCCTTTTTCCTTGTTAGATAAGCCTCAGTAAAAAATCAAAGTGAAATCAACATATTTTTTATGAAATTAAAATTGATGCATTAATCCTACATGGCAACTCTAATTTTATGATAAAAAAATGCTAACTAAACAATGTATTTAGTTAAAATTCAAGATTTTTTGATCTTATAGGTCCCAGTTTTTCAATGTAAAGTTGCAAAATGCAAGGAAACAAATAGACCCAATCATCAATTTCAATCAATTTAGACCAAAAGAAAATGAAGTACTTGAGTTTTAAAATTCATAACTTTTATGAACTATAACTCACGATTTTTTTACAATTTTTATTAGTTTCAACCTAATAGAAAGTAAGTATAACTGACAGCTAACCACTCATTTAAACTGTTCAGAAAGAAGGGAGGGAAAAAAATAAAAAGAACCAGTCAACTTTATTTGTTAACTAGTGTTTCAGTTCAGATAGATGAAACAAGCATCATTTTTAGGAATTTTAGGTTTCTAGGGGCCCTCTTGGAAGTATAAGCAACAAGCAGCTGAAGGACATTGTCAGTGTTGTTGCTCTTTTATGTATGAAGGATACAATAAAAACTTGGTCATATGACCAACGGCTTTTACAGGGGGAAAAAAAAGACCAAACTCAAAACCTTGTAAGCAGTCAACCAGGAACATGACACAACCTGTTTTTGTCCTGCAATGCTTTTGCATGTAATTTCATGTGGCAAGAATAATATGCCAAACACAAGTAAAAGAATAATATGCAACAGCCAAAGGAAACCGTACTCACAGCAGAAATAAAAGAATGATATGCCAAACTCACTGCTATCTTGAGCAGCTTATATGTGTAATTATTACTTTTGGAACAAATTACAACACAAATATATGGAATCACAAACTCCTCCAGTGAATTATTTTCTTTATAATACAAGTGAAAACACGCCAAGCTCTTGAATATTACAGCCAACATCAATTTGATACAACATGATATTAAGTTACATACTACAAGAATAATACACAACAACATACATTCAATTCACAGAACAACAAAGGCGACTGGCAAAAAATTAATCGCCAACTTGATATCCGTATGGGGTTGATGTCTGGCTGTTATGAGCAAGAATTGATGCTCATCATCAGCCTTGAAAATATGCACGCGCCAGTGTCACGCCCTTTATGGCTCTGTTACCTGAACTCTCTCTTCTGCTGTTCCAAAACCAAAGAAAAACAAGTTATATTGCACAACTGAGCTCCTACTGGAACTTGGAAGAGGAGAGTGGGCATCCCCTGTAGATGGCAAAAGCAATTCTTGTTGATTTTTTAACATTCTGGAAACTTTGCAAAATTTCCAGTAGCATTGAAATCACAACTCTTCTATTTCTTCCTGACGGTAAACTGCATTCAGCTGT
This sequence comes from Asparagus kiusianus, assembly GCA_022839385.1. Taxonomy (NCBI): domain Eukaryota; kingdom Viridiplantae; phylum Streptophyta; class Magnoliopsida; order Asparagales; family Asparagaceae; genus Asparagus; species Asparagus kiusianus. The sequence goes on from BQKN01066532.1 coordinate 420,278, forward strand.
TCTTGCAACTGCAAGTAGAAAGCAAAACCATGAAGGAGCAGTGAGTTCAACTGTAAAGGTATCTTCAGAATAGATATACAGAAGGGCTTTTTGTTTTTAGGTCCATTTGTTTACCTAGCTTTATCTTTAAACCCAAGTATTATTAGTTGTATCTTCAAACCCAATTTTCTTTTTGTAATTATCTTTAAACCCAATTTCCTTATATAGGGGGACCCACATATGAGAGTATTATATTTTGGAATTGGGTTTAAAGATAAATACAAAAAGAAAGTTGGGTTTAAAGATACACCTAATAATTCTTGGGTTTAAAAATAAAGTTAGGTAAACAAATGGACCTAAAAACAAAAAGCCCTATACAGAAAATATTAGGGGAAAAGGTCGAGAGATTGACCCTCTAAGTTAAAAATGAAAGTGTGATCGTCTAGAAGGATAATCCATTTAATATAACTATCTACAATCTCATTGATATGAACAAACAGAATCCGAAAAGTCGCAAGTAAATCTGATGCCTCTCAGACTCAATTGCTATCAACGTGGTTCCAAATATCACCCCTAATCTATAGGGAGATCCCTCCTGAAACTTTCCTATCTCACAGAATATCTCCTGAATAATATGAAAAGTTTTGAATCAGGAGTCTTTCTATCCACCAAATTCCCAATACAGGTCAAAATTGTACTCCAAAAAAATGCCACAATGTGACCACATTCTTCAATCTTCAAAGCTCAATATGTCGTCAGAACTTAAAGCATAAAGTCTTTTAGTGGAATACTTCTCTTTGTTAGAATCCAAATGAAGCAAAATGTGGCAGTTTATATCTAATTCAACCATCCCCGGGAACTTGGAACATCCTATCCTACGCCTTCTCTCTACCTCCTGGAAGGTAAGCTTTTATAACTCAAGATGCATCACGTATTATCTGGAAATATTTGATCAATTAACTTTAAGAGTTCCAACTATTTCCTATCCTACGCCTTCTCTCTACCTCCTGGAAGGTAAGCTTTTATAACTCAGCAATGTCAGAAGAATGGCACAATGCTAAAGACACAATGCTCGCATAACTTACCTAGCCATGCAAACAGACAAACCTCATTAAGTCGACCATAAAATATTATCCATCAAGATTGTCTCCAATGAAGAGAACCTTATCCCAGAGAATTGTGCCACCTTCATATGTTTGTCTTGAAAGAAATTCAACTTCCCCAAAAATTTCTCCAAGATTATATCAAATGTGCAGCTTGCTCATTTAGATTGAAGAGTGGAGATACTACTGTGAAATCTATTCTCTTTAAGTGTGAAATTCATCCTCTAAAGATAGAGATACATTTCAAAATACAATTTGCTAAATGACCGACTCTGGAGTGAGGATCCAATTTGCAGTTCAAAAGTTAACAAGAGATAGTATTAAATGCTCCACTGTAGCATATCAAATACTAAATTTTCTGTGTTCCAAGCAAATTACTTAAAAAGTTTACGAAAGAGAATGTTGCGTAGTTAGAGTGAAATTAAAATATGCATAAAATCTTTTAGTCTTGAATATCAATAATGATTAAGATACTTCAAAAATCTAATTACAATTTAATGTATCCTTAAAAGTTAAAACAAAAACATTAATCAGATTTGAAAGGAAAGCTCAACTAACCTGATTATGTTTAAGTCTTTCTGCAGTCAATTCATCAGTCAGACTAATCATCCTGCATTGAAGAAATTATGGTCACGTCAAAACAAGGTCTAACATGAGCAGTTCCTTGCTCTTTTAGCTTCTGATAACTAATAAATGTTAACTATCATATAAGATGTTCAAATAACCATATAGGAAGCTCCCTCCAGACAATTATCTCCAGACTTCACGCTAAAACTAAAAGTTCATTTTCATGATCTTTCTTAACGATCATCTTTATTTCCAGCCAGTTTTGAGCATTGCTGAGGTACAAAAATACATAAAATGGTTCAGGGGAAATGTTCGCATTGGCAGCTTCATATCAGTGTACAATGGCATCTACAGAAGTACTTTGATGGCTAAGTTACCCTTGAAGATTTCCCTCGAAGCACCAGATGGCAAGAGTCAGAAAGCAAGGGACTACTGATAGTAGAGAGCTTAAAGAAATTCAATAAGCCCTCAAGAAATGACAGAGCTTTTCTCCATTTCTTTAAGCTCAAACAGGAAGAAAGTAACAAGAGTTTGGACAATAGCCTATGCTGCAGATGGTTACAGCAAAGGAAAACAATGAATGCAAGAATACAGAGATAGGAAACAAGCAGAGATGACCAAGAAATACATCATGATATGTGAAGACAAGTAACAAAGTAATAGTGATAGGGTTTTCTTTTATTAACAAGAGCAGATAAAGAGGTGGGTATAAGCCAGGCAACCTCCTCCCACCCTAACAATAAACACCCCCACCCCACTCCACCCCCTCCCCGCGCACGCGCATCCCAACCAAGGAAAAAAAAGAAAAAGAAAACCAACCCTTCTTCCTCCCTCCCCTCTGAGTGCCCCCCCCCCCCTTTCCTCGACCTCCCCTCTTAGTTTTGTGAACTTTTACTTGTGCAGCATGTTTTCCTTGTTTGCGTGAAAGATAACTTGATTGAGATGATGATCTACCTTGCTTGTAGGTCTGCAATTCTCAAAAGTAGAAGACGCTCTCTTTCCGTAGATGCTGTTTCAGCCTGTCAAAAATGATAATAGGATATTTAGACTTAGTCAAGATAAGGCGTAAAGAATTACTACGGGCAAGACCAAATAGTCACAGGTTTTAAGAGCTGAAGACAAGTAATGACTTGAACCTTGCTCTAGGATACATAGAAGGAATTAGGCCGACCCAGAATGATTACAGAGAAAGTACATATACTATAAAGAAATACATGAATACAGATAGAGGCACAAACTGGTATATGAATGTGTGAATCCCCTGATATTCAGACAGACAAGCCTGATCCATTAACAGAAAACTCAAGTAGAACTTAAATGCAGAAGAAACTCATGTAGTCATCACTTGCTCTCGATACGCTTTGTGACTAGATTTGTCTACGCAAATAGTTGGTTACCTTACCAGTACAGACTAAAAAAACGTTTCTGAATCAATGCAGCGGAAAACAGAACTAAACAAGAAACCAGTATCGATCCCACAAAAATAACCAGAGCTAATCCGAATATATGCACACTCACCACATTATTCTCTGAAGTGCGTGTTTGAGGAGGCGTTCCATTTTGTGAAGCTGCAAAATGAGTGCAAATTAATGAGAACACACCCAAAGGTTGCAAAATTGTAATTAGATTCAGTTTTTTTACTGACCATCAACTAGCTCATTCTGTTGTAAGCTACTCAACAGATTCATGATTAAATCCTGGTAGTCAAAAAGGATGATTAAGGCCCAATACAATCACAAAGATAACATGGGTCATTAAAAAAATGATGAAGAAAAGAGTTAAATAATAATAAAAATAAAATGAGAACTCTTCTGTACTTGTTGAAATGAAGTCTGTTGAACAAGATTTTGAAGGTGAGGCATGAAGATAGATGCAGGTACTGAACTGTTGGTAGTTTCCTTGGGGAACTGGTTAGTAAGCTGTAAAACATCAAGAGCAACGTTGACAATGATTTCTTATAATATATCCTCATAAAATGGTAGGAAAACTGCAAGTTAAACTTGAAGAAGAAAAGAATAACTAGATAACAAACTATCTGAGTAAATCAGGAAATTTCACAAACTAATATGACGATATTTCAATTTTATGATTTGCAGATACGAGTTCTAAGAATATAATCGGAAAGAAATAAAGGGGTGGTCAAACAGCAGAAGCTCTATTTAGATGCTTGAGCAAACTAAAAATGCATGAGGATGAAGACTATCAGTTGCTTAATAAGCTCATGTTCTTATCTACTAACTAATACCTTTATCTGGGAAGGTTATGGTTGTGCCACCTACTTTCAGGATGGCTAGCTGCAAAGTTCCTTGAATTAAGAATATAAAATTACAAATTACACCCCAGATAATGCAAGGTCGGCCATCTATTTTTGGGATATCAAAGTTGCTGACTCCTAGTACTTTACTCTATAACCGCGGCCGGGGGGCGCGGGGAAAGCGATTATGTTCTATGAAATAAATTCTACAATTTAGAACAGAATCTACAGCTTGTCATTGATTCTTGCACCAATTCATTATAATTTCTTGTCCTTGTCCTTGAGTTTGTCGTTGTTGTGTTTGTGTTTGTATTTATTGTTATTGCTATTATGTTTCTGTCGCGATTGTGTTATTTGAATTTAAAAAAAAAATCAAACACAATATTGAACATTGAGACCTTGTGGCTAACCGCACATTTTGCCCTTACAGGCTTCAATGGATAAATTACCCTTTGCTTTTTTTTTTCTGTGTATCCTCCATCCCCTCAGAGATTTAATTTAGTTCCTCCAAAAATGACTAAATTAGTGACTTCTCAGAAAAGAATTAAGTGAAAACTAGAGTTAGAGAAGCTTCTTTTTTCCTTAACAAAAAGATAAAGATTTTCCATAACCTGATCCGCAATTAACAAGCAAGTGACGTGGAACTGGCCCTTTAGACTTTAACAGGAGAAATTTGACTTGATCTTGCAAAATCAACATGCATCAAAAAAAGATTTAAATCCAGATAACTTTCAATTTATTTATCATTGCCTGAAAACATACATATCACTAGGAATGCTTTCTACAACATGGAAATTACAAAAGTTTTAAAGAACTTTTTGAATCGATTAAGTTTACCACAAACCAATAACCTTTAATAGCAATAACTTTATGCATATTAAATGTTTTGTTTCATGTATATACGCTCATCAAGGTTATCGATAGCGGATAGCGTCGCGTAGCGGTGAGGCATCGCTAAGGCTATTTCGGGCTATTGGGGCAAAATAACGGTAAAAAACGCAAAGTCAAATAACGGTCTAATTTAGATATGTATAAATACTAAAAAAATTTAAAAAAAAATCTAAGAAATCTAAAAGTACATATTAGATGATTTAAAGAGATCCTAAACATGAAATAGACATGTAACCATCACGTAATACCGAAGATGACTGGAGGAGTTAAAAAGTCCTCGTCTTCGAGAAGAAGAGCTTAGCGGTGACAGGACCACCCTAAGTGGAACTCACGGTGAAGGAGGCGAGAGAAAGTATCAAGATAGGTGCCAGAGGCTATGAGAGGTGGCGGGGGTATGCTGAAAATCACAGGAGATGATGGAATGCAATGGTCAAGGGTTGAGTTTAATTTTTTAAAAAAAACCTCAAACCGCTTTTAAATAGCAGTAAAAAAGTAAATTTCGAATACAATCGCTCACTATTTACCGTTATGACACACTATTGGCTGCTATTGTGAACAGACATATTTCGCAATATGTCACCGCTATTGCGCGATAGCGTAGCGGGCGATAGCGTCGCGGAAAGGGATCGCTACAGCTATTAGCGCCGCTATTACGGGGCTATTTACCGCTATTTATAACAGTGACGCTCATCCACTTTGGTTCATGTACTTTTGACTCCAAAATATCTCAAAGTCTACTCCTATTATTAAAATTTGCAAATAACACCTTGCCTAGACGGTAAATGCAAAATAGTAGGAATAGAAATGCTTACACTTTCTATAGACATATTGGGTGTATTTCAGATGATGAATATTTACTGTTGGTTTGAAATGCAAAAGTGTAGCCACTGGAAAATGCTCAGGCTTTTTACAGATATGGGTGTCCAGATGATGAATATTTACTGTTGGTTCTAAAATAATTTTTTTACGTGTAGTGGTTTTTAATAATTTTTTTCTTGTTACAAGTTTATTCCTGTTACAAGTACATTGCCCTCTTATAATTGCAGTATGAATACTATGGAAAAAAGTTTGCACTTAATTTTGGGTTATATCCAATTATTCACTTTGACTCTAAAGTTTCACCCATGATGACTTCGATACCAATTAACTGCTATTTTGTACATTTTCATCTATATCAGCCCAATGCAAATATTTGGCGAATGTCAAAATTCTAAATTTCATAGGGCTATAAACCAAAATTTTCCATTTTTGTTGTTTTGACCCACTTAACTGTTAAGTTTTCTTTCTTCCGAGTTCACGAATTTCATGGGCTATAACCCCATAATGTTTGTCCATTTTCATATGCTTTGACACAAAGGCAATTAATTGGCATGCTTAAAAAATTACAATTTTCATGGGCTATATATCTTACAATTTTTGTCCATTTTTCATCGTTTTGACTCCATGACAATTAAATTTTCTTTCCTCGAACTTAACAATTTTCATGGACTATAACCAACAATTTTCTCCATTTTTATATGTTTTGACCCAATGGCAAATAATTGGCACACTTCTAAATTCTTAATTTTCATAGGCAACCACGATTTTGGTTCGATTTTTGCTCCTTTCGTGTTGATGACAATTAAGTTTTCTTCCTTTAAAATTCATGAGTTTAGCAACCCACAATTTTGTCCATTTTTATCTCTTTCAACCCAATGGGAAAAATCAGCATACTTCAAAATACATAGTTTTCATGGGCAGTAGCCCATGATTTTTGTTTACTCTCAATTGTTTCGACCCAATAGTAGTTAAATGGTTTGCATCAAAGTTTGCATTTTCATGGGATATAACTCATAAGTTTTTGTCCAATATCTACAGACAACTAAATTTTCCTTCCTAAAGATTCAAGATTTTCATAGGCTACCCATAGTTTAGTCCATTCTCATCTCTTTCAATCTAAGCACAAAAAATTATCATACTTCAAAATTCACAAATTTCATAGGCTTATAGCTCATGATTTTTGTCCACTTTTCATCATTTCGACCCAATGACAATTAAGTTTTCTTTCCTCAATTCATGATTTTTATGGACTATAAAACTACAATTTTTTTTATTTCATCCTTCTTAACCAAATGACAAATAATACGTTTACACAATTATCCAATTTCAAGGGCTATAACCCACAATTTTTGTCCATTTCCGATCATTTCAACCAAATGGTAATAATGTTTTTTTACTAAAATTCACGATTTTCATGGGTTCTAACTCACAATTTTATCCATTTTCATCCATTTCGACCCAATGGCAAATATACAAATTATAAAATTCTCAATTTTTTAGGATTATAAACCACATTTTTGTCATTTGGAACCACATTTTTGTACATTTCTTTCTTCAAACTACATGATTTTCATAGACTAACTTACAATTTTTGTATTTTCATATGTTTCGATTCAATAGAAATTTAGTGACGTACATAAAAATTCACAATTTTCATGGGTTACATAACCCATGATTTTTGTCCACTTCCGATTGTTTTGACCCAATGACAATTAAGTTTTCTTTCCTCCAAATTCATAATTTTTATGGACTATATAAAAAACAATTTTCTCCAATTTTATCTAAAAGGCAAACAATTGGCGTGTTTCTAAATTCTTAATTTTCATAGGCTATAAACCATAATTTTTCTTCATTTTTGTTCTTGCTAATGACAACTATGATTTTTTTCCAAAATTCACGATTTTCATAAACAATATGCAATGTTATAGCAGGCGCTTGGCGGTCTAGGTGTTTGAACCAGTGCCTAGCGTCTAGACGCCTAGGCATTTGCTATTTTTAAATTATTTAATTATAATAATTGATAAGTACATGTATTAAATTCATATAAATTTGCCAAAAAATAGCGATCTTAGATCCACAATAAACCATGCATATTTAAACTAAATAGCCAAAATAATAACTAATAAGTTTATAGATAGGAGGTCTAGGCATTGGATCCGATGCCTAAAGGCTATGAGTTTTATTTTTATTTTTTAATTGTAATAATTGATAGTAAATGTTAATGTTATAGAAAGCTTAGGTATCGAACTGATGTCTAGGCGGATTTCTTTTTTCATTTAAGTGCATGTCGAGGAGGTTTTGTTGAAGGTCGGAGGAGATAATGGAGGTGTTTATATTTAGAGTTTAAAGGAGTTTGAAGGACGTGAAGGTTGCAACATAGAAAATCACGATCACGGTCTAAAGTGTGTAGTCCATGCAAGCAGAAAATGCTCCCCTAAACACTCCTAAAACCTAGTCAGACAGCCTAGGTACCACCCAAGCGCTAAGCTCTAGTTAGGCGGCCTAAGTACCACCTAGACCTAGGCGTACGTCTAGACGGACTAGGCGAAGGCTTTTTAAAACAGTGGCTCTATGTAATCCACAATTTGGTCAACTTTCATCTCTTTCAACCCAATAGAAGATGATCGATGTATTTCAAAATTTATAGCTTTTAGAGGCTATAACCTACGATTTTTATTCCTTTTCGGTCCTTTCTATCCAATATAAGTTAACTGGCATACTCAAATTTTGCCTTTTTCATGGGTTATAACCCTTATTTTTTTTCTCCATTTTCTTTTGGCAATTAAAATTTCATTCCTTATGTTTCACGATTTTCGTAAGTTATAATAAAAATTTTGATCCATTTTCATCTCTTTCAATCCAATGGCAAAAAATTGTTGTACTTCAAAATTCATAGATTTTATGGGCTATAACCCCGACGGTATTTGCACACTTTTTATTATTTCGATCCGATGACAATTAAGTTTTCTTTCCTCAAAATTCATGATTTTCATGAACTATAACCTATATTTTTCCCATTTCATGCCTTTTACCCAAATGACAAATAATTTGACGTACTTCATAATTCTCCATTCTTATGGGTTATGATCCATGATCTATTTTTAACGTTTCAGCCTATAGCAATTAAGTTTTTACTCTAAAATTCACAATTTCTCACGAGCCTTATCCTACAATTACTTCCAGATTCATCTATTTTCGACCCAGCAATAAATATTTGATGTATTTCGAAATTATTAACTTACAGGAGCTATAAATTACAATTTTTGTCCATTTTTGTTGTTTTGAACTACTTATAGTTTTCTTTCATCAAAGTTCATAATTTTCATGGGCTACAAACTATAATTTGTGTCCATCGTTATTTGTTTCCACAAATGATAATTAGTTGGCGTACATAATTTACAATTTTCATGGCTATATAGTCCACGATTTTTGTCCCTTTTTTTTGACCAGATGGCAATTAAATTTCATTCCTCAAAATTTATAATTTTCACGGACTATAATCAATAATTTTATCTATTTTTATCTACTTCGAGTCAATGGAATTGGCATGCTTCTAAACTTTTTATTTTTATGAGCTATAAACCATAATTTTTGTACATTTCTAATCCTTTCATGCCAATGACAATTATGTTTTCTAAAATTCATAATTTTTATGGGAAATAATCGGCCTACTCCAAATTCACAATTTTCATGGGCTACAACCATGATTTTTGGTCATTTTCAATCTTTTTGACCCAATGGCAGTTAAATGGCATACTTCAAAATTTATAATTTTTATGATAACCCATATTTTTAATCCATTTTCTGTGGACAATTTAGTTTTTGTTTCTCGTGTTCTATGATTTTCATGGGTTCTAACCTACAATTTGGTGAATTCTCATCTCTTTCAATCAAATGGCAAAAGATTTTCATACCTCAAAATTTGCAGATTTCATGGGGCTATACCTATCAATTTTGTCCAATTTCCATCATTTCGACCCAATGACAATTAATTAAATTTTCTTTCTTAAAATTCAATATGTTCATGAGCTATAACCTACAATGTTTTCAATTTCATCTCTTTTAAACAAATGACAAATTATTTGTGTACTTCAGAATTCTCCATTTTCAGGGTTAAGCCGTGATTTTTATCCAATTTTTTTGCCATTTTAACCTAGGGCCAATTAAGTTTTTTTACTCAAAATTAACAATTTTCATGTGCTCCACTCTACAATTTTGTCTATTTTCATCTATTTTGACCCAACGACAAATAATTGATGTATTTTAAAATTCCCAAATTTTAAGGGCTATAAACCATAATTTTTTACCATTTTTGTTATTTCGAACCACTGAAAAATTAAGTATTCTCCTGTAAAAGTTAACTTTCATGGACCATAAACCACAATTTCTGTTCACTTTCATATATTTCAACTCAATAGCAAATAAATTTTCATGAACCATAACTCAAAATTTTCGTTCACTTTCATATGTTTCAACTAAATGGCAAATAATTGGCATACTTCTAAATTCTTAATTTTCATAGGCTATAACCACGATTATTGCTCCTTACAAGCCAATGAAATTACATTTCCTTTCTTACAAATTCAATTTTTTCATGGGTTATAATCCATAATTTTGTCAATTCTCATCTCTTTTAACCCAATAGGAAATAATTGGCATACTTTAAAATTCAAAATTTTTTGGGCTATAACTAATGGTTTTTGTTCATTGTCATTCAATTCGATCCAATGGCAGTTAATTGCCTTCAAAATTTGCAATTTACATGGGTTAACTCACGATTTTTAAATTTTTTTTTATTTCGACCCAATAACCATTAAGTTTTATTTCCTCAAAATTCACGATCTCATAGGCAATAACCACAATTTTTTCCATTTCAATTCTTATAATCAAATAACAAATAATTGCTGCACTTCAAAATTCTCCATTTTTTGGGCTAAAACTCACAACTTTTTGTCCATTTTCGATCATTTCAAACCAATGGCAATTAAGTTTTTAGGTTTTTTCCTAGAAACCACCTTTAAAATAATATCATTTTACATGAATCACCTTTCATTGTCAATTTATGCATAAACCACCTTTAAACGGCTTTTTACTGCAATCAACCACCTAAACTCACTTCAAGTCAAGTTATTCCAGTTTTGCTATATAAATTAGTTGTCAATACTAAGTATATTACAGAGATGATCCTTAATGCAGGTTAGTTGGGATCAATCACAAAAAAATCAACTGAGAAGTGAGTCGTGATGGTTGATTACAAAAAAAGAACACTTTAAAGATGGTGTTTATGTCTGAATTGAAAATCAAATGTGGTCTCTATATAATTTCCATATTTTAAAGGTGATTCTATGAAAAAAAAAACCTAAGTTTTTTGCTCAAAATTTACAATCTTCATGTGCTCTAACCTACAATTAAGTCCACTCTCATCTATCTCGAGCCAATAGTTAAAATTCTCAAATTTCAAGGGCTGAACCACAATCTTTTATCATTTTTGTTATTTCGAACTACTAACAATTAAAACTTCTTTTTTCAAAGTTGACAATCTCTATGGACTATAACTCACATTTTTTATCCATTTTTATTTGTTTCCACTCAATAACAATTAATTGACATACTTAAAAATTTAAAATTTTCATGGTCTATATAACCCACGATTTTTATCTTTTTTCAGTCGTTTTGATCCAACGATAATTTAGTTTTCTTCCTCCAGTTTAAAATTTTCATGGAGTATCAACAATTTTCTCCATTTTTATTTGTTTCGATGCGTAGGCAAATTCGTGACATTTGCAGAAATAAAGATTTTAATTGGCATACTTCTAAATTCTTAATTTTCATAGACGGTAAACCATAATTTTTGTTCATTTTTATTCTTTTCGTGCTAATAACAATTAATTTTTCTTTCTTTTAGATTTTCGTTTTTATAGGTTATAACCCATAATTTTGTTCATTTTTACCTCTTTCAACTAAATAAAATAATCACCATAATTTAAAATTTACAGTTTCCATAGGCTATAACCCAGATTACAGAAAGCGTTAGGCGGCCTAACCCCTTGATCCGACGCCTAGAGCCTAGGTGAGGCCTAAGTATTTTTTTATTTTTTAAATTATAAACAATGTTATCAAAAGCGCTAGGCACCACTAGGTGCCAAACTGATGCTTAGCGCTTAGGCGCTAAGCCTAAGAGTATTTCTTTTTCTGTTTTAAGCGATGACTAAGGAAGTTTTGCTAGAGATCAGAGGAATTGGATGTGTTCATAGTCATTGGAGGCGAACGGAAGAGTATAGAGTTTAGAAGACGTATAGAGAGCAACAGAGAAAATCAATTAAGGCCTAAACAATGTAGTTCGCATAAGCAATTTCTGTTCACCCAGGAGCTCTCAAGACCTAGGAGGGTAGACTAGGTATCACCTAGGCCTAAGCAGGAGCCTAGGCAGTCTAGGCGAGAACTTTTAAAAACATTAGCATCCATAATTTTGGTCATTTCAGTCATTTCGATCCAATGATATGTACATTATAGCAATTTAAAGCTTGAAATTTTCATAGGATATACAAACCATAATTTTTTTTGCCCATTTTTGTTAGTAATTATTTTTTCTTTCTTCAAGTATCATATTTTTTCATGAATTGTAAGCCTATAACCCACAATTTAATCTTTTTGCATCCCTTTCAATCCAATGGCAAAAAAATTGACGCACTCCAAAAATTTGTTGATATCATAGACTATAACCCATGATATTTTTCCAAATTTTGTGGTTTCAACCCAATAACATTAAGTTTTCTTTCCTCAAAATTTGCGATTTTCATAAGTAACCTTCAATTTTTTTCCATTTCATCACTTCTAACCAAACAACAAATGGGCGCACTTCAAAAATTTCTGATTTTTATATGATAACCCACTATTTTTTCCATTTTTTGTCATATCAACACAATAGCAATTAAGTTTTTTACTCGATATTCACGATTTCCATGGGTTCTAACCTATAAGTTTGTCCTTTTTCATATATCTCAACCCAATGGTAGACATTTAGCGTATTTCAAAATTCTCAATTTTCAAGGGATATAAACCACAATTTGTCCATTTTGTTGTTTCGAACCTCTAACATTTAAACTCTCTTTCTTCAAAGTTTATGGTTTTCACGAGCTATAATTCACAAATTTTTGTCCATTTTTATTATTTTCAACTAAATGGCAATTAATTAGTGTATATAATTCATAATTTTTATGGGCTATATAACCCACGATTTTTGTTAATTTTTTATTTTGATGTAATATCAAACTTAAGTTTTCTTCCCTCAAAATTCACGATTTTTATGGACTATAATTAACAATTTTCTCCATTTTTATCTATTTTGGTCCAATAACAAATAATTAGAATAGTTCTAAATTCTCATTTTTATGGACTATAAACCACGATTACTGTTCTTTTTTTATTCCCTTTGCGCCAATGACAATTAAGTTTCTTTCTTCAAATTCATGAATAAGCTATAACCACTGTTTTAAATATCAGCCGATAACCGATATTATCGACCGAGTTATCGGATTTGGGAGCTCTCCGATAGGATAACTTGGATTTTTAATCGGTTATCGTTTTTGGCAAGTTATCGGGGAGTTATCGGCGTTATCAGTACTTATCGGCCGATAAGTAAGGTTTTTTTATCGGGATTATCGGCCGATAAGTAAGACTATGCAATCGAATGGTTTCATCGTGCGGTCAAGATGTAAGTTTTGCTTTCTACAATTGGTTAGTGATTTTAAACATGATGATTTACATTTTGGTATGTTTATATGTCATTATGCATGGTTAGATTACATTTTTCAGTTATTATATTATATATATACACCATTCCGTATATCACTCCGATAAATACTACTTATCCCTGATATATCCCGATTTCCACTATCCGATAAGAATTTTGGCCGTTCGATAAATCCCCGATAATCGATATTTAAAACCTTGGCTATAACCCACAACTTTGTCCATTTTCATCTCTTTCAATTCAATAGGAAATAATCAAAATACTTCAAAATTCATAGTTTTCTTTCTTCAAATTCATGAATAGGCTATAACCCATGTCTTATGTTCATTTTCGATCATTTAGACTCATTGGCATTTAATTGGCATACTTCAAGATTTACAATTTTTATGGGCTATAACCAATAACTTTTTGTCTAATTTTTATTGGCAATTAAGTTCTCTTTCCTCAAGTTTCACGATTTTCATGGGTTGTAACTCATAATTTTGTCCATTTTCTCTCTTCTAATCCAATAGCAAAAAGTTTGTTGTACTCCAAAATTCGTAGATTCCATGGTCTATAACCTAAGATTTATATCTATTTTCCACTGTTTTGACCCAACATACAATTAAATATTCTTTCCTCAAAATTTACGATTTTCATAAGCATAACATTTTTCCATTTCAACTCTTTTAATCAAATGACAAATAATTGGCGTCCTTCAAAATTTCTCCATTATTATGGGCTATAATCCAAAAATTTGTCCATTTTCGGAAGTATCAACCCAATAGCAACTAAGATTTTCTCATAACTTACGAATTTCATAGGCTCCAACCTAGAATTTTATACATTTTCATCTATTTCGACCCAATGACAAATATTTGGCGTATCTCGAAATTCTCAATTTTCAAGGTTCATGAACCGCAATTTTTGTTGTTTCGAACCACTAACAATTATGTTTTGTTTGTTCAAAGGTCACGATTTTCATGGGCTATAACCGACAAGTTTTATCCATTTTCATCTGTTTCAACTAAATAACAATTAATTGGCATATATAAAAATTCACAATTTTCATAGCCTATATAACCCATGATTTTTATACATTTTTTAGTCATTTTGACCCAATGGCAATAAAGTTTTTTCTCAAAATTCATGAATTTCATGAACTATAGTTAACAATTTTCTCCATTTCTATTTATTTTGACCCAATGGTAAATAATTGGCATACTTCTAAATTCTTAGATTTCTCGGACTATAAACCGTGATTTTTGTTCATTTTTGCTCCTTTCGTGTCGATGACAATTAAGTATTTTTCTTTAAAATTTACGATATTCATGGGCTATAAACTGCAATTTTTTCCGTTTATCTCTTTCAACTCAATGGAAATAATCAACTTACTTCAAAATTCATATTTTTCATGGGCTGTATCCCATGATTTTTGTTCATTTTCAATAGTTTGATCTAATGAAAATTAAGATTTCTTTCCTTAAAGTCACAATCATGGGCTTGTATAACACACACCTGCCCATTTTCATATGTTTCGACCCGCATAGCCCACGATTTTTTCCATTTTCGACAATTTTGACTTAATGGCAGATTGGCAGTTATGTTTTCTACACTCAAAATTCATAACTTCATTTGCTATAACCCACAATTTTTTTCATTTTCGTTTCTTTCAACCGAATGGCAATTAATTGGCATATTTCAAATTCCTTATGGCTCATACAAT
>BQKN01066532.1:435358-462064 GCA_022839385.1 Asparagus kiusianus
TGAATCTCCATATCCTATAAGAATAGGAAGATTCTCTTTTAGTGTCACACTATTCCATCTAAATGCGCTACACCCAATAGAATAAACAGCAATAACAAAATAAATATGCATGCTATCCTCCAGAATTCAGGAGGCAGGAGAAAGGCTAAATCCATAAACATACTCAGAAGTCTACTTATGTTCTATTACCTCCTGAAGATCGTATAGGAGCAGATAAACTGTTTGCAGAAGCACGATTTGGAAGCATCAGCGGACCACTTAAGTTCGGCGTCTTCCGAACATCGCGTTTAGACTTATCATAAGCTAGTTGATTGTCACCCTCGGATCTGTTTAAACAAGATTTAATACATCTTGGACTTTCATACATTTAAAAAATGTCACCCCATAAAAATTTGCTTATATTCTATTTTCCAACTGGAAACCTTCAGCTGGAAACTACTCCCTCTCCAATTGATCATCATAAACATTACACAGAGATCTTAATATAAAGCAGTCAAATTACGCATCATTGAGTTATCCATGAAAAGATAAGTATGAAAGACAAATGAGAGAATTTCTGAAAACTAGTTTCAAAACAAAAAGTTCTATGATTACCCATAGACTCATTCAACAAAACTTAAAAGCTTCAGCACTCAGTAAAATGTACCATAACTGTATAAGCATATTTGGCCTTTCACATTTCTAAGATGGCCCTACTCTCATGCTTAAATTATTTCAAAAATGTTTTCACTAATACCATCAGGTGGACAAACTTTACATACTTGCTCAACTATGCATGTCATGTTACTTGCTCCCCCATGCGTGTCTAAGATGGTACAAATTTTCAACCACCTTATAGGTATTTCTTACTTCTTGCCCCCATGAAATAGATGTCCACATCTTCGCCTGAGGTAACCTTTTTTTTTATTAGCTCCTTTCTGCTCTGTTTTACTTCTTTATTTGATCCCTTACTGACTAAGTGATGATGGAGGTTAGCCAGAAACAGACCTAGCTCATCTCTGCTCGTAGTCGCAGGAGAATTAGCAGGAATCAAGGGAAAGAATTTATAAGTTACCTTTCCTGTACAGATGTCATAATCCTGGTTCTATATTGAAACTAAAATCCTTATGGCTCATGCAAATAAAAATTCCATACCCTGTGCTAGAAAAGAAAAGAAAGCTGTGAGACATGGACACTTCAAATTGGGTTCAATGTCTGCATCCAACATGTATCAGACATACAGTTGCATGACAAGCTCAACATATATAGACACATTAAAATCATCTCATTCTCAGATACCAAAAAATCACGTGTCAGAGCCATGTCACACAACAAAACATTACAAGGCTTGTGTAATATACATGTCAGAGCCATTGATGGCTCAAGTAAACATTAGAGGGTTTGACGTAGTTTAAATTTTAACACTGCATAAGAAGTTTTCAAACATGTGAAGGCATTGTTGCCTTGTATTACATAAGGTATTGGATTAGAGTTTCAGTTATCTTTTTTGATATATGATTTGAAGTAAACAGATGTCAATCATGAAGTCTTTATTTTGTTCCCATTAATCTTTCAGATATCTAGCACTTCCCCATTTAATGATGGTGGAAAGCAAGCACAATTGACTAAAGCATTCCACACTCAGCAGAAGTATGATCTTTAAGAGTCATATTCTATGAAAATGGAAAGATATCGGAAGAGAGAACACCTGTCAGACATGCGTCCTCTTTCTATGAACGAGTTGCCATGAACGTTAGATGGGATGAGAGGACCACTATAAGTAAGGTGCTTTTTCCCAGCTTGGCTTTTCCAGTTGTTGGGGTCTATGCCTTGTTTTGATGTTGATGGCATCGAATCGTTTTTGGATCTGCTTTTATCATATCCATCCAGTATTTCTTGATTACGAGATGCTAATGAAACTGTTTCTACAGGTTCAGCTTTTGCACTTGAACACCTAGTTCCCGACTCATCTGCAGCATATGTATTCTCTCTGCACAAGAACACAACTTGTCAGAGAAACACTGACGACAGTGCAAAATGCCCACAGTAGGTGCCTTCTGAAAATAGTTTTCTAATGCAACAGAATTCAGGATAAGATTTTTAGATCAATTGGTATCAAACTGCAATTTATTTACACAATATAAAATTGAAGCTGAACAGCATATGACAATGAAGAGGATTTTTTCATAAACAATGGATAAGTGCACAAGGTAGAACATCACTGATTATTTATATGTGGAACAATGTAACTCAATTTGTATCTTTTATAAACAATGTAAAATTGTGAATTTCGTACTCCAACTCAGTTGAAATTAGGAGACCTGTTTACCATGTTGTTTGCTAATATTCACGAGCTTTCATATGATGTGGAATGGAATTTTCAGAGCTTTTTACCATTCTAATAACAGCATTTTGTACACACCTTGAAAGTGTATTTAGAAAGACTTATATGTTCACATTGATTTTCAGACCGAACATTTAACTCCTCGTGATACTGTTACATGTGTACTCATTCAGAATTAAGAGTGAAGTAGTTTAAATTATAGACGAGGGATGAAGTTGTACTTTCGTGCATGTAACAGTATCTGTATCAAACTGAAAAGATATTACAAAAAAAAAAAAGAAGACCAACCATTAAACAGGAGCAAGCACAAGGTTTTAAATATCAGCCGATAATCCGATATTATCGCCGAGTTATCGGATTTGGGAGCTTTCCGCTAGGATAAGTAGGAATTTTTAATCGGTTATCGTTTTTTGGGGTTTATCGGCGATATAGGTACTTATCGGCCGATAATAGAGGCTCTAAATATCGGATTTATCGGGCCAAAGTTTGAGTTGAAATTTGGGGTAATGAGTAGGAATCAAGAGAAACCTATGGTACATGGTGAAACTACTTGAACCTTGTTTAATTGATTTGTCAACTCTATTCACCTAGGACCAGCCTACAGACTTTCACATAGAATGATATTTTCTAAATGGCAAGAGGCAACAGCGACAACATTGGACTTTTTTTAATCTTTTTAATTCTAGAGCTGAAGAAAACAATCTTTTGGTCTTACACTAATGCCCACTGAATCTTCTAAGTGCTGATAGATGAAAGATTTCATGCCAATTCCCTGCTTGTGCCTACTAGGAGTCTACCTCCACGATGATATGATTTTCGATAGTGAATCTTATCATCTTACCTATTACAGCTCATTCAGTGGAAACAAGTTGCAATTACATGACTTCTTCAAACTAATGAATTTAGAATCACGGAAAAAGCATATAAGCTCATGTTTTGATAGGCATGCTCTGATCTGCTGAATTTCAAATCATCACGTGTTTAGTTGGATGTAACTGGAAATAAAGAAGTTATTCAACATGCTTTGAGTACATTGATGGTAATGTTGGATTATCTCAATGGGAACTCACTTGTTTTGAGGGTAAATTCCAATTCTACATGAAAATTGAACCCCTTAATTCCATACTAACTTCGATGGTGAACATGACTTTGTGTGTATGCACGCATTTATCTGCTAACATGCACATTAACCATGTTACACTTTCCAAATGCTATTATCCTCTTATATTATACCTAAAAACCTAGAGAAAAGCCGAGTAGCTCCATGAAGCATCTTAACTGTACAACGAAAAAATTAAAGACTGCATCATCCTCCATGCTTTTATCATTAAAAATCTCCATGATCCTAGGATTACTATAATTTGATAGATGGTGTTGCAGGATCCATAATTGCTTGGGCAAACTGCTTTTTTAAGTCTTAAGTGAAAGCTACAAAGATGTTCACAATTTTGAATATTTACTAATCGGCCATACTCTCATTTATCCTTTCCTTAGCATCTGAATATATTTTCTCCAAGATCCCTTCACTTCTCCATCTCCTTAACTAGGTTTTCCACAGCAGGTTTTTGCTGTCTATACAATTTCACTTTGAAGACAATATTGACGGTTAAATGCTCATGATATTTCATGGCTTGTTCCGTGCAATAATAATGTCACACCTACACAAGTGTCAGTGAGCATGATCATGGCTTGAAGCATCCTCAGATTGATTTCTCTTTGGGTTTCTTCTTGAATTTCAAATTTCTACAGAGAAATTATTCAGAAATTATCCTTCTTGATCCTTCCACTCTGAACAAATCATATTTCAAGTGCTCTTGTGTTTACCAGTTTAACTGACAAGCCAGAAAATTCATTCAAGATAGATGATGCATTTATTTCTTTTTTCATCTTTACCTAACTTACTATTTCTTTAGATCTAACTTACCAATATCATAAAATAACCACAAGCTGCATTCTGAAAGAAATTAAATGGAAAGAAGCATGATAAACTCGAGATACACAATTATCAACATCAATTGAAAGAACTAAAAGCAGTCAGCACAAGCCAGAGCCACAAGTCATATGAAGCAGAAAATTTTCCTTGAACTGTCTTGCACTCCTTGAATGCATTACAATACTACTAATACTATCGTATAAATGCTACAAAAGAAGTGCAAATACAAAAACATAAATTTGTCCACATAACTATAAAAAGAAAGCTCGGAACATGAATCCAACGTGCTCAAATGAGAAATTTGATTTAGGTATAGGAGATAGCTCACCTGCAATTGGTTTCATCAGTAACTGATGTTTTCCCAAAAATAGATCTGGAAGTAGATGGATCCTGACAATAATATTAAAAGTCAATAATTACACAAGCAGCATCAGATCAGCATATAAAATCAATTACTTAAAAATCACAAAAAATAGAACAGCAATAGGTCTTTGTAAGGAAGGAATAAGGAGATTTAAACAGCATGCAGAATGACATGCAAGAACTACATAAAACTCTTGCCAAGAAGAGGGAAATTAGAATACCTTGTTGTTGGTAAATCCTCTCATGCTACCATCATCTTCCTTGGTTTCAGAAAAGTCATCATCATCCTGAATCTATTAGACATCTTAAAGCATTAGCAAAAAATTTAAAATACTCAATATGAACTAGAAATTTCTTAAAACAGCATAATTTAACATTATGCAGAATCCAGGAAGAACATGCATCCACAGAGACATACCAGGGATGCTTGAGCTTTCAAGTCTTCAATATCAAAATTCCATGCACTTACACCTCTCTGGTACTCGCTCTGTTAATCATAAAACTAGGAGTGAATAACACTGCTCATAGCCAGCTCAACAAGAAATAATATTAATCCTTTTTCTCTCGGGCACTTGACATCACACAAAAGATCACCACTTAAAATTTGCATGTTAACTAAAAGATGTTGGGGAACTGGAAAAATATTCGATAAACAAGCAGTTCATAATACAACTAGGTCTACTAACTTAAGACATCTCATTTATGAACATTTTCAGGTCCAGCATCAATAATCAGATAAATAGCTAGTATCGGCTTCCTGTAGAATATAGTTCAAAGCATTATTTTTAGCAAGACGAAACAACTGACCATTGATAGTGCTTCTTGTTCTGCTGATGGCATTTTCTTCATAGCCAGCTGTGCAGCATCTTTAAGCTGCAGAGTGTGGAAATTTTGATACAAGAATGTGCCAAACTATAACTGAAAGAAACAACAGCAGACATTTCCTTAAAAGGTGGCTAACCTGGAGTGCCTTCACACGGTCCCAAAGAGGTGGCAAGTCAGCCAAAAGCGTCTTCACAGACAGCTCTGGAGGCTTAGCATTTTTGAAAAATGAGTGTTTTAACAATTTTTCTGCTGTTGGCCTCTTTGTTTGATCTTTCACCAAGCACATTGCAACCATTTCTTTAAAAGACTGATTACAACTGAAGGTCCTTAATTAGAACAGTAATAGAAGAAAGGTATCCAATAATACAGAAACACTCTACAAGCAGCCAATCTCACTCTGTTTCACGAGTTAAATGTCAAAGCAAGGGTCCATTAAATACCATGCGCGGATATATACCATAAGAATTATTGAAAAAACAGGTAACTCTACCAAGATCATGAACGATAATCATAAACTTTTATTAGCCAATAAGACAGGCCGTACCTTTGAAAATCTTTTATCCCGATCATAGTCAAGTCCTGGAGGAGCATTTTGAAGGGTCATCAGGAGAACCTAGAGGAAGATGAAAATTTTGAGGCTGGTGATACACTGAAGTTAAGTTTAACTCATACACCAAAATCATTCTTAATAAAGGCCACCATGCTTTTAGAGATACTAACATGCAGTAACTGGCTACGATTTACACAGTACTACAATTTATTACTAGATTGCTCTGGCATAAAAATTGACATCATGACTATCATTCTAGGACGAGAAACCATAAATCCCTGCTTGTTCTGTGATGGCAATACACTTTCCTCGTTCACTCTTATCAGCTAACATCTGAATTATAACAGTTGTGTAGTCTACCAGAATTTGGAGAATTACTCCTTGGTTATAGGATAAGTGTTTAAACTTAAACTGCATGACCAGATAACATAGGCAAGCATACTTCTGGTTGGCTTTCTAGATCTAGGTTTTTATGGTAAGCCCACTTTCTCAAAATGATCTTGACCAGAAATGAGGCACATACTCATGCAGGAAGAATGACAATTATAGTAGCTGTAAATAATGGTCATGCTTTTGTTACTTTTTCTATACTACGTTCTAGAATTTGACCTAATAGAAATAAAACTTGGATGATATTTGTCACTGCAGCTCTCCTATTTTAAGTTCATATATCTGGCCACTGCCAAAAAATTACGATGCAAGTGAGCATGGATCCCCACTAGACCTGAGCCTCGAGCTATAAGTGGCTAAATTTCCTTTCTGGCATCCTTCATATCAAACTGAGTGGTTAAATTTCCTTTCTGGCATCCTTCATATCAAACTGAGTGGTTAAATTTCCTTTCTGGCATCCTTCATATTGAACTGAGTGGAAAACTACTTGCCAGATCATCCTCCGTAGGATGTCTTCGTCCAAGAATTTCATCATATAATTAATTGATATAGGAACAACTAGCTTGGTTATTCATGATCTTGATAGTTACATAGTTGGTTCTGAAATTAAAAAAAAAGGAACCTTTAAGTTTTACCATTGTTACAGCATCAACTTATCACTGTCATCACCCACAAATCTTGCTATAATAAGGATTAGATTTATGGTGCCTTGAATAAAAGTACATTATCAAGATTTTCGGAGGGTGGGTTATGCATTCAAGAAGTAAACTGTTGTAGAACTCCTAATCAGATCCTCAATTAATATCAATTCACATCTTATTAGGGAAAAGTAAGTGCACATGCTTTTATACTATAATCTCATAATATGTCACCTCTTGCTATTTCCATATGCACACAGCAAATAGGGAAGGAAGTTCCATGATGTTCCATCTTCTCCTTTCATGAGTTTAGATGTTATAGATAAAGAGCATGAACAATGTTGCGACTTTCGAACTAGATGGAGTGTTTCTCATAGATTTAGACACAATTTCTGTAAGTAGTGTTGATGTTGTTGGGGCTCAAATTATGACGAATAGGACACAGTACTACATGCATGCACTCACAAAAAGGAAAAGAAGGCCTAAAAGTCTAGGGCTTGTGAATTGTGGCAATACTTTTCCAGCCAAAAGAACTGGAAACAGAAAAGTTCTCGATTGATCACTTTGTTATATAACTTGGAAAACAGATACAAGGAAAGCAGATTATGTAATAATACGTAGACTTCATCAAAAAGGGCCATATCATACACTTAGAGATAACTTGTAAGATATTGTAGAGAGACCATCAACTACACCATCAACCAAAAAAACATACCTTCATTGGAGGGTATTTTGAAAAAGGAGCATGACCATGTGCCAACTCAAGAGCAGTTATTCCAAATGACCAAATGTCAGCTCTGACAATATGCATAGACACCAAAATCATGAGCACCATGCTGAGTATTAATTTCATAAGCAACATTCATATGTTTTAAAGACACGACATAACCTGACAATTGGATTAGTCTGACAATGTAAATTGTTTGAGATAAAACAAATGTTGGTGCATAAGAGTTTTAAGTGTGATCAGAAAATGTTGCGCCTTAAAGTGTTGATTGAAGCAAAGCATCATTTTTCTTAGATGTTTGAAATGATCTAGATCCCACTTTAATGGGGTAGATTTCGATGAGTTCTTGTGTGTGTTTTTTCCTGTTTCACATTAATTTGTACATATTCTGTTAATTTGTTCATTATAGCTGTTTCTTGTATATTATGTTTGGAATTCTGACTAATTTCATTCATTTACATCTGGCACCAAAGTTGCATGTTAACTTGTACAAATTCCTAAATAGTTTTAAGCATGACTTGCTATTGCAATACATGCTGCCATTCATCTTAAAGTGAGAATCTACTACAATCTTCATTAACTGGGGGTTCCAATACAGAAATAGCCAAAGCAAGCCATTCTCTTCAAAATAAAGATTTTCTTTGTTTAGTTCCATCAACTTCTTTCACAGTTACATTAGACAAAACTAGCACATAAAGAGAATCTTAACAGGAAAAAGAGTATTATGTAGAACACTTCTAATTGCATAACGGATTGCTTTTCAATTAAGTAGACATTTATTACCATGCTATTTAAATTGGGAGTAAGACTCACTTGAAATTATATCCACTTCCTGGTTGCAAGACCTCAGGAGCCATCCTATTGAAAACGAAATCATGGAATTTTTCATGAAATTAAGAGAGCTTATAACAATATACCAGAATAACAACACAAAGCACTTAAAATGCTTACCAGCAAGGCGTGCCTACAAAGGTATTTCTCGAGCGTTGTCTATCACCCCTATCAAACATACAAGCTGAAACACCAAAGTCACCAAGCTTCACCATTCCAGAACTATCAAGAAGGATATTCCCAGCCTGCAGTTAAAAGCGTCATTGAACAAGGAAACATTGTAAGATTTTTGATCTAGCACAAGCTGCTTCGCAACTGACCTTGACATCACGATGAATATGTCCATGTCTATGAAGGTACTCCAGAGCCTTGAGTGTTTCTTTAAGAATAGAACAAATAACAGACTCCTCAAATCCATCTGGATATGATATCTTCATAAGGTGCAAACATGAGCCCTCTGCCATGAATGGCATGACAACCCATAGTGAATGGTCAACAACAAATGAGCAATATGCACTTATGACATTTGGATGGTCTATCAAACTCATTGTCTGGGCCTCCCTTCGTATGTCATCCTACATTGAGTTCCAATAACTTGTCACACATATGAGAAAAAAAACCAATGAAAATAAAAAATAAAATGTCTGTGCACAAAAATATATGCCAAAACAAATATGGAAATTAAATGTTTAGTCAACCATAAGGCATAAGTAAAATATGCTGCAGACCAAAGTAACCACAGTGAGTATGATTGGATCAGTGAGGAAAAACATGAACCAGGCCTACTACATGACGCAGTCATATACTGTACCACTATACAAGTAGGAGAAAATTAATTTTCTTTCTGAGTGGGGGGGGGGGGGCCCCCCCCGAGGACTATATTTCACAGGGTATAAAGGAGGTGTTAGGAAAATATTGGTCTGAACAGATGTATCCTAAGATTTGTACCCTGATGATGTGCCAAAGCTTTAAGTATATTGAAGATCAGGATTTAGGGGGAATTTGCTACTAAGATCTCTAAAAAAGACAACGAAAAAAGTGCTTAACACATCACAACAAGGCCACGGGGGTGTAAAGGGGTAGGTGGTGACACATTAACTATATACTGAAAATCTTGAGGTCTTGTGCAAATACACAAGCACCCAAATTATTTTGATTGCTAGACTCTACAAACCGACAAAGAGCAATACAACCTCCCTAAATCCTAAAGTAAATCTCCAACTATCAATGGGAGAATAGATGAGCAATGCACACAAAACAGCTTAACAGAAATAACGTAAACCAAAAATCCTAAATCATACTAGAATCCGACAACTAAATTATGTTTCTCCTATCAATCGCTTTCTAGTTTGAACTAAACCATTAGCCACAAATAACACATAACATTCACCCAGACTAAAGGGCAACTAGATAATCAGACTTGGGTCATCATAGGAGATCTAACGAGAACTAAAACTTATAATGAAGTTAAGGGGGGGAACATATCCTGAGGACAAAGGCACATAACTAAACTGAATCTGCAAAAAGACATGTAGAACACCTAAACTGTGGTCGGGGGGAAAAAGAGACTTGAACATGAGCTTTTAATGTTTGTTCTCCATGATTTTCCTCCTTTCATCTGAATTACCACAACTAGAATTCAAAGAAAAATGCTCAGAGCCATCGGCTAACAACTTCATTTTGATTTAAGTATAACTTATCCCCCAATGATATGGCATAACTCGGGGGTAAAAGGGTGGTTGAGTAAGTGATTTTTCAAGGGATTTTCCCAGTGACAAAGGATTTGTTGTTGCTTTTTCTCCAAGAAAGTTAACAGATGGTTCAAAGGAAAAATTGGCTATAAGATCATAGTTAATTTGTGATGATCCGGGGGCAGAAATAGCTAGTACTTTAAGCTCAAAAATCAAATTTTCAAAATTCAGCTGGCTTAATCGCAAATTAAATTCCAACACAGATTCAATCCCAATCTAATAATAACAAATTACTAAGCCCACCGTGGACAGCTAGAAGACCATAGCCCATTTTGTGCAGTGTAAGCTGAAGATTCACTTTATGATTCGAGGGCACAAATGGCTAGAATTCAAGCTCAAAATCAAATTTTCAGAGTAGGGCTCGCTTCAATCCGAAATTAAAGTTCCCACCCAGGTTCAACCCCAATCTAAAAATAACAAATCACCTAGCCTAGCAGTGTTCAGATAGGATAGGCAACACTTCAAATTCGAAAGAGCACGCTTCAGAGTCAAGGTCGTGAGGCCAGAATCCAAGCCCAATATCAAATTTTCCAGCTTCAGATCGCTCAATCACAATCTTACGCTAACAATTAGATATAGATCAGCTCAAGATCCAAGCAATTCGCCGAAAGATAACAACAATTGGATTCAGAAACTGACTAGGTTACTGTTGCATCGATCGAGATCCAAGCACTTGACAGCAACGACCTCTTTCGCCGGCAGGAAGATCGCCCTGTACACCGTCGCGCTCGCGCCGTATCCAACCTCCTCCATCAGCCTGTAGTCGGCCGGCGACACCGTGTAGTGGGCGCTCCGCCTCACGCTCCCGCCGGCCCCGCCGCCGCTCCCGCTCTTCCCCATCTCTCTCCCCCTCCTCTCCCCTCAAAGAGATCCAAAACCCTCAACTTTCTCTCTCTCTCTCTCTAAAAAGCGTTGACTGCCGCCAGAAATAAGAGAGAGGAGAGAGAGAGAGCGCGAGGCCAAAAGAGGAAAGGGGCTCTAGAAGAGTAGAGATGACGAGATTAGAGGAGGAGGACACGCCGACCATTTCTGACGTGGCAACGATATGGGTGGGCCCCGGTCGGGTGCCGTACGGTTCGGTGCAGATTTCTCTCGCCTTTTAAGCTCGGCCCAAAAGGATATCATTACAAGCGAAGAGTTTTGTTTTTCAAATGTGACCCCCACTACGTAGATATTTTCAATTTTTCGCCTTAATTGCACTCGAACACCCTATAGTTTCACTTACTTCGCATTTGTATACCCTTACTTTTTTTTTTTTTTTTTTTGCAGCACTTATGTATCCTAAATTTTTTTAAATTTTGCTTTTATGCATACTCTCTTTCTTTGACAACGCTTAAATACCTTAAAGTTTTTAAACTTGACCCTTAAATGCCCTAAAATTTTTAGTAACTAAGTGTTTTGTTATATTACAACTTGATCTAATTCTCTGAGCAAATTACTAAATTGTCTTAATTTAAACAGAAACTCCCATAATTGTTCCTCGACACTAAAAATTAACTTGATAAAGTTGTGTACTTGTCCTAGTTTGAGATTAAATCAGCCGTCATAAAAAGGTTCGGAGTAACTTATAATGCCCATGGGTTTGGGGTCATTACAACAACCCTAAAATAAAGGATAAATTTCCGGAAACCCCTTGAACTTTGGGATAGTTGCATTTAAAAAAATCTCCGAAACTTTAGGGAGGTTTGGTGAAATTCACCCTACAATAAATTTATGAGTCGCTTAAAGGGAATCAACCGGGGGGGTACTTGGGTCGAGCGTACGGGTCCGTGGGCCTAAACAAGACGGGCAGTAACAGACGTTTGCAACTCGGCCTTGTTGTTTGCTCTTTTCTTTGATATAATAATAATTACTATTATTTGGAGTTATTGGTGTTTTCATGAGCTGGATTGTTGACGGGCTCTGTGGGGCCCTAGTGTAATTATGAGGAGGGCAAGGGTACTTGTCCTTACAATTGCAGGACACTGGCCAAACCCTGCACGTGGGGAGTGATGGGTATCAACAACCAAAGGTTTGCACCTAGAAGTGCAACTTTTTAGTGATTTGTTTACATGCTAAGAAATAGTTTGCATGGGCTGCTCATAAATTTGTAGCCCTCAGTTGTCCCCCATTAAGCTTCAGGGTTCAAATCTTACTAGCCACATATTTAACAGACGTAACTTAGAATCACAGCAAGCCTAATCTAGAAACGCAATTCGAGTTAGGTTCGACTCGAATTTGACGACTTGGCAAGTTACTTTATCGTTTATGCGTGCTAAATTTTAGTTATTATTAAGGGTATAATGTTGATTTACCCTCTATTTTAGGAAATTAAGTTTTTCATCTGTCAATAATCATGCTGGGACATGCCAAAGCTTATTCTTTGTGTTCCCAACTTTCTCAACACTTCAATCCTTAAATTTAGGATTAATTGTCTTTGGCCTACTTCAGGTACAAAAGGCCTTACAATTTCAGTACAATTATGCCTAACACCACTTGCATTTTGTCCTTGTCAGCTCAAAGGCAGTGCAAAAATGACACTAAATCAGAAATCAAATTTGATGTGAAGAATGGCCAACAGAGGTGATCAATTTTCTTTTAACTCTAGAAGAGAGTTACATATTATCAAGATGTCTGATTAAAACAGTGCAATTAGCCCAAAGTAAGATTTTAATCTGGACAATTCTTAGAGGATTACCCTGTGAGAGTCATCTTAAGCTCCATCCCTATCACATACGTTGTATCGATGTATATATTGCACGTTACGGTATTTTGTATATAAATGTTGTTGATTTGCATATATTTGGTGTATCATAATTAGGAGATATCCTACCTTATCTAGGACTTACATAACATATCTTTTTACCAGGTTTAGGAATCAAGACTTTGTTATATATACCCGGAATGCTTTTGTACAGAATTTGATTAATTAGAAATCAAAAGGAAAGCTTTCCAATCTTACCTGTTTCTTCATGGTATCAGAGCAGAGTTTGAAAATCTGAAACCCTAGCCATTCCATAGTTGTCGCCTCCTCCTCCCTTGCATATTTAAGTCGCCGCCAGTCAACCCTCTTGTTCTTAGGACCGCCATATCTCGATCTCCTTCATGGCCACTGAAGCGACGAAGAAGGCGATAGACCCGTCATCACCATTCTTTTTGCACCCATCCGATAATCCAGGTGCGACTATGACGACGTGCCTCTTAAACGGGACAACTATGATATGTGGGAGAAGGCGATGGTGAATGTGCTAAAGGCGAAGAATAAATTAGGGTTCATCAATGAAATCTTGATAAAACCGGATGACGATACACCAGAGGAAAGTAAGTGGGAGGCTTGCAATTCGATGTTGATCTCATGGATTTTCAATTCGATTGAGAAGTCCATTCAGCTGAGCGTCGCATATTTGGAGACTACAAAGGAAGTCTGGGACTGTTTGCGTCGGAAATCAATTTAATTGTGGAATCCATTACAATTGTTTATCAATTACGGTTCAAAGAGAGTCTAGCCTTTTTATAAGACTTCTCGCTTACGCAAATGAAATAAACAAAAAATTTCCTAGAAATACAAGTATAGATCACTCTTGTTTAGCAGCCTCTGCTTGCGTGGGATCTTTACCTGTGTCGGGGATGCTTTGATCCGTGGACCACCGATTCAACGATCCAAGTTGACCGTGAAGAAGCCTTAAAGTTGATATTTCAACTTGGAAACAAGAACTGAAGTGAGAATCTTAGAGAGGTAAGATAAACACTCTTCCCAAGATCAAGTCAAAGCTTAGATCTCGAGAAAACACCAAATACTTTGAGGATTCCTTAAAAACAGTGCAAGACTCTCTCCAAAGTTTGCCAAAATGCTAATTCTCTGCTCCAAATTGCTCTCTCGCGTGCACAAGGGTGTAGGGGAAGTATTTATAGCCCCTAGGAACCGTTTCTGAAGATAAGAAGTCCAAACAAACCCTATCTGTCAACTCCTATTTTCGAGACAGTGTCTACTGTCTCGGAAGAAGGGGTCGTTTTAGGCAGTTGTGTAACTGACGTTCAATTTCTTAAATACTGTTATTTCTAGGGATTTTGAGTGTCTCTTTAGTTTGTAACGGCCTCTCCATGTTTATGGATGATCCCAAGGAGTTATGAAGCCACGTGGGTCACAAGAAGTCTAAGAAAACCGTCAAAAGGGACGTTACACTACCTCACTATTTCCGCGACAGTGTGTCTATCTCGCACTTCCGAGACACCAACAATGTCTCACATTTCTGAGACAGTTGACACTGTCTCGGAAACTATGGTCTCTTTGAGTTACCATTTTTTGTGTTTTTCCTTTCTTCCTTTTGCTTCAGCTAGCCCTCGGATGATCTTCCCTGACTTAGACAATACCATCTTTCGTCCTCTCTTCGTCTTGAGCTGTGTTCGGAAACTTACAGGCAAATTTTAACGCCTACAAGGATGACCTGAGAGATTGTTACTCGATTGGGAACGCGCTATGAATCCATGAATTAAAGAGCAAGATTGTTTCATGCGACGGCAAGGGACGTCCGTCATGGTGTATTACACAAATTTGAAAGGGATGTGGGACGAGTTGAGTAGCTACTCGAAGGTCCCAACTTGCACATGTAGAGCAACGCACGAGTTGCTTCGAGAGAAAGAGGAGGAGAAATTGCACCAATTCCTTATGGGACTAGATGACGCACCTTTTGGGAAAATTCGGTCTCAAATCCTCAGTATGGATCCCTTGTCAACCATGAACAGAGCCTATGCCTTAATCACACGAGAGGAGCAATACCGAACTATTGTACGAGGTCAAAAGGAGAGAGTTGAGACAGTCGCCATGGCAGTGCAAACCGTGGCAAAGGGAAGGGGCCCTCCTCTGCCTGGGTTGCGACAACACGGTGGAGTCGACCCCCCCCCCCCCCGTTTGGGCCGTGACAACGCGGTGGAGCCGAGAAGAGCTTCTCGCATTGCAACAAGCCTGGACATGAAGTCTCGGACTGTTTCGAGTTGAATGGTTATCCGGATTGGTACAAAGGCAAGAAGGGATGTGAGCAAGGTGAATCAGTTGGAGGCTGAGTTCATCAAGGACGTGGGTAGGTCCACGCAGCAGCTGCGGCTCCTTCGCTCGAAGGAAGAGGTGGCAATGCCATCCTCGATCTGTCTCATGAGCAGTTTCAGAAATTGATGACTCTCCTTAATCATTCTGGTGAAGGCTCGGGGAGGTTCTCTAGTAAAGGCCTTAGAAACCCCACTTGGATACTTAATAGCAGGGCATCAAACCATATGACCGGTAAAAGAGACTTACTGAGTGATCTCAGGGAAATAACTCTGATGTCGATTTTCTCACCTAATGGGGCCAGAACGATGGCGATAATGATTGGTCGTGTCGTTTTAAGTCCGGATATGACACTAATTGATGTTCTTTACATGCCAAATTTAACTTGCAATTTGAATTCTATACGTCAATTAATTTCTGCGATAAATTGTCAAATCATGTTTACTAATGAGCTTTGCGTAATACAGGTCCGTACCTCAAGGATGCCGATTGGAGCGGGTGAGATTCGAGGGGGTCTACTACTACAAACATGTCAAGTTACATTCAGTGATGAAAGCAGAGCGGTTGGACTCATACACGGTCTGGCATTGTTGATTGGGACATCAATCTAGTCAACATCTTTCTTTTATTCCGGGTATTGGTCATTCTAATTTCAAGAACAATGTTATTTGTGATGCTTGTTATAGAGCAAAACAGACGCGTTCTCTTTTTTCATTAAGTAATAGTAATGCAGTTGATTGCTTTGAATTGATTCATTGTGATTTATGGGGACCGCATTGGAAACCTTCTTCGTGTGGTACATATTATTTTATTACTTTAGTGGATGATTACAGCCGGGGGTCTGGATATATTTGATGAGAGAGAAAAGTGAGGCTAGTAAGCTACTCATCGAATTTTTTTAAACTTGTTAATACACAATTTGGAAAAACTGTAAAAAGAGTCCGGAGTGATAACGGTTTGGAATTTGAGGGGCCTATGCGAGAATTCTATAAGAAAAATGACATGATACACGAAACCAGATGCACGGACACGCCACAGCAAAAAGGAAGAGTCAAGCAAAATGGAAGAGTCAAACATAAACATAGGCACATCCTAGAGGTGGCTAGGGCACTACGCTTTCAAGCCTCGTTGCCAATTAAATTTTAGGGTGAGTGTATTTTGATAGCGGCTTACTTGATTAACTGAACCCCTACTATTAAATTGCGGTGAGTATATTTTGACAGCGGCTTACTTGATTAACCGAACCCCTACTGTTAAATTGTGCAAACGGTCACCACATGAGATTTTGTTTGGCACAAAACCATCTTATGAGCACATTAAGGTGTTTGGGTGTTTGTGTTACGCGCATAACAACTCTAGACAGAAGGACAAGTTTGGTTCTCGAAGTCGGCGATGCGTGTTTGTAGGATATCCCCATGGCAAGAAAGGTTGAAAGTTATACGACCTTGAGCAAAAAACTTTCTTTTGCTCTCGGGTCATGTCTTTTCACGAGGATGTTTTCCCATTTGCTAATGACAAAGAAAATATCACACGGGACTTTCACGAAATTTTCACAAGATGGGAGGAACCGTTCGAGGAATCAGAGGAAAGTATTGAGATTGTAAATAAGCCAGAAATGCAGAATATGGGTCAAGATGATGAGCCTGAATCAAGGGGCAGTCCAAGTGCATCCTGCGAAATTATAGCCCGAGGTGAAGGAGATGCTGATAGTCCACGACAGACGACTCGACAACCGGTCTGACTTGACGAATACGTGGTCTACTCCGCTATTACGGGGTGTCGAAAGACATGGGATTCTCTTTGGCTAAGAAGGCATCTCGACATGACCGTATAAGGGAACTGGGCGCGGGACAACATCGGGCACCATCCACCTGTGCATGTAGTCATGACCATATAAAAGCAAATGTCGACCGAAACAATAGTCAAACTTCAGGGCTACATGGGGATTTGTCTAGGATTGATCTAGAGGAAAATCATGAAACTAGTAATCACATTTACCCTCCTTCGAAGCTACCGTGACATGAAAGCTCCTCAGATACACCTTATCCCTTAGCAAATTATGTAACGTTTGATAATTTATCTCAGAAACATCGGAAGTTCTTAGTGGCCATCACTTCGAAGGTGGAACCGAGAAGCTATGCAGAGGCTGTCAAAGAAGAACAATGGTACGAGGCAATGGCCAAGGAGATTGCCGCATTGGAGGCTAGTCAAACGTGGACTCTAGAGCAATTGCCTGAAGGGAAGAAACCCATTGACTGCAAATGGGTTATCAAGATCAAGTACAAGGAAGACGACACTGTGGAGAGGTACAAAGCGTGACTTGTGGCGAAAGGGTTCACACAGGTTGAAGGTCTTGATTTTCACGAGACGTTCACGCCAGTTGCTAAGCTTGTCTCAGTCCGGGTTTTCTTATATGTGGATGTAGCACAAGGATGGGAGTTGCACCAGATGGATGTGAATAATGCGTTTCTACATGGAGATTTGAACGAAGAAGTCTATATGAAGCTTCCCCCAGGTTCTAAAACTGATCGGGACAATCGATTTTGTCGACTTCGCAAGTCCATATATGGGTTACGTTAAGCGTCTCGCAACTAGTTCAACAAATTGACGACGACACTCACGAGATATGGTTTTGTTCAGTCCTTGGCCGATTATTCCATGTTTACCTCTCACAGAACTGGGGTCTTTATGGGACTTCTAATATATGTGGATGTTATGGGAATAATTCTAAGGCTTTGTAGGCTGTCTAAAAATCACTGCAGATAACTAGTCCCCACAAATGATGGAGGTCACGATCTGACGACTTTCATATCAATCAATGAGAGTTATAATTTGATGATTTTCATATCTTCAAAAGCCAGAGCATAAGGGTTATAAGATGATGACCTTTGTATTCTTAGAAGACTTGATGCAAAGGTGACACAAAGATTACAAATTGACGATCTTTGCGTCTCCGAAGCCAAACACGACCCTCACAATTCAATAGCTAAACACGAAGGTCGA
Organism: Asparagus kiusianus; assembly: GCA_022839385.1. Classification (NCBI taxonomy): domain Eukaryota; kingdom Viridiplantae; phylum Streptophyta; class Magnoliopsida; order Asparagales; family Asparagaceae; genus Asparagus; species Asparagus kiusianus. The sequence continues at coordinate 453,713 of BQKN01066532.1, forward strand.
CCCTCGCATAGATGTGGAGGTTGCTAAATGTGGAGGTCGTAAACACGGAGGTCGCTAGGTGCGGAGGTCACCTTCATGTTTCAAAAAATTAAACGCGGGGCTCACTCCTAAACGTGAATCTCACGTTTGACTGATTCAAACACGTTTTAAACGGTTCCAAAACCTTTTTGCACGTAATGAGGGCATTAAACCCCCATTATGGAGTAATTTAAGGGGTCAGTTATACCCCTTAAACCCTATAAATAGCTGTGTTCACAGCGGGAAAAAGGGAGAACTTGGTGAGTTTTTGATTAAGGCTTTTTGAGAGCTTTTGGGCTTGGCTTTTGAACCATTTTTGGTTGAAAAACTTCGAGATCAGCCCTGGGCTTATTTTAGTTCAAAAGGATTGAATTCCTCTCTGAAATTAACTCTTTTATAAAGTTCTTAAACTCATCCAGAGTTCTAAATTGCATCGCAAGTTCTTCCCGACTTCAAGTCAAGAGGAATAGACGAATGTTCCACGAAGCGAAGTGCTCGAATCGTCAATGGGATACAAAAGTTAAACTCACATCACTACCAAGAAGGACCCAGTTATAAATAAAGGGAAGGATCTCCGTCAATCCCTTCTCTCTTTTATAAATCAGGAAACCGATAAGAGAAAATTATAATTTCTTTTTCTAAGTCAGTTAGAGAGAGATTACATTGAGAGATTGTATTCATTCTTTTCCTAAGTTGGTTAGGAAGATTAATACGAACTTCATTCTTATTTTTCTCATAAATTTTTTCCACAAACAAAAGATGGTGACTCTGCTAGGGACTAAGTTTTTCACCGATGAAGAAGTGGTGGCGCAATCCGACATCAATCTCGCTGGAACAATGGTTGAAGCTCTTGTTAATACCATACCTCTGACAAAATCAACTTATCGACTCTCTTCAATAGAGCGATAGGTCCTCAAAATCTTGTTCAAATCACAAGTACCTAATTTTGTCAAGTTAATACCACACCTCTGATAAAATTAACTTATCAACTCTCTTCAATAGAGCGATAGGTCTTCAAAATCTTGTTCAAATCACAAGTACCTAATTTTGTCAAGTTAATACCACACATCTAACAAAATTAACTTATCAACTCTCTTTAATAGAATGATAGGTCCTCAAAAATCTTATTCAAATCATAAGTACACAATTTTATCAAGTTAATATCACACCTCTGACAAGATCAATTTGTCAATCCTCTTCGATAGGATGATAAGCCCCCAAATTAATATTATGTTAACATCACACCTCTAACGTTACACCCCATGAACTCGGTCTTTTCAACAGAATGACAAGTGTTCATTGTCAAAATGTGAGGGTCATTCCCGCGTTCCAAATGCGAGGGTCATTCCCGTATTCCAAATTCAAAACACGAGTGTCAGCCCTATGTTTTAATATCAAAATGCGAGGGTCAGCCCCGTGTTTCAAGATCAAAACGTGAAGGTCAGACCCGCGTTCCAATTTCAAAATGTGAGGGTCAGACCCGCGTTTCAATTTCAAAATATGAGGGTTATACCCGCGTCTTAAAATCAAAACGCGAGGGTCAGCCCCGCTTTCCCATTACCAAACGCAAAGGTCATCTCCACATCTCAAAATCAAAATGCGAGGGTCAAAACCGCGTTTCAATTTCAAAACGTGAAGGTCAACCCCGCATTTTGCTAATCAAAATGCAGAAGTCCGCCTCAGCGTTTCAGAAGCCAAACGCGAGGCTCACCTCCGCGTTTCAAAAGCAGAAGCATGGTGCTCACCCTTGCACGGGTCTTGAGTAGTAAATCCCTTCAACCAAGCTCATGATACATTCGAATCGGATGTAGTGAGGACTCAACAACTCTAAGAACAAAATCGAGATCCAAAGTATTTTAAAATTTTGTTCCAGTCAACCGTAAACTTTCAAAAACTTTGGAGGGGGTTCTGTAGACTGTCTAAAAATCACTGTAGATAGCTAGTCCCCACAAATGATGGAGGTTACGATCTTACGACTTTCATATCAATTAATAAGAGTTACAATTTGACGATTCTCATATCTTCAAAAGCCAGAGCACAAGGGTTACAAGATGATGATCTTTGTATTCTAAGAAGACTTGATGCAAAGGTGACACAAAGATTACAAATTGACGATCTTTACATTTATGAAGCCAAATGCGACCGTCACATTTCAATAGCTAAACACTGAGGTCGACCCTCGCATAGATGGGGAGGTCACTAAATGCGGAGGTCGTAAACACGGAGGTCACCTTCGCGTTTCAAAAAATTAAACACGGGGCTCACTCCTAAACACGAATCTCACGTTTGACTGATTCAAACATGTTTTAAACAGTTCCAAAACCATTTTGCACGTAACGAGAGCATTAAATCCCCATTATGGAGCAATTTAAGGGGTCAGTTATACCCCTTAAACCCTATAAATAGCTGTGTTCACAGCGGGAAAAAGGGAGAACTTGGTGAGAGCTTGATTAAGGCTTTTTGAGAGCTTTTTGGCTTGGCTTTTGAACCATTTTTGGTTGAAAAACTTTAAGATCAGCCCTGGGCTTATTTTAGTTCAAAAGGATTGAATTCCTCTCTGAAATTAACTCTTTTATAGAGTTCTTAAACTCGTTTAGAGTTCTAAACTTGCATTGCAAGTTCTTCCCGACTTCAAGTCAAGAGAAATAGACGAACGTTCTTGAAGCGAAGTGCTCGGATCGTCAACAGGATACAAGAGTTAAACTCTCATCACCATCAAGAAGGACCCAGGTTTAAACAAAGAGAAGGATCTCTGTCGATTCCTTCTCTCTTTAGTAAATCAGGAAACTGATAAGAGAAAATTGTAATTTTTTTCTAAGTCAGTTAGAGAGAGATTACATTGAGAGATTGTATTCAATCTTTTCCTAAGTCAGTTAGGAAGATTAATACGAATTGTATTCTCATTTTCCTCGCAAAATTTTCCCACAAACAAGCTTGTGCAATGTTCAAAATTTACTTGAATGAATGTTTCCATATAAAGGATTTGGGGGCGTTAAAGTTCTTTCTTGGCATCGAAGTGGCAAGATCATCACAAGGATTATTCTTGTGCCAGAGAAAATATGCTTTAGACATTCTAGCCGAAACCGGCTTGCTTGGAGGAAAGCCAGTTGAAACACCAATGGAGCAAGGCCAAAAACTTGCTTTGGCCAAGGGGGAGGAAACTGATGATTGTGCGGCCTATAGGCGTCTCGTGGGACGTTTGATTTATTTTACGATTATGTGCCCTAAGAATTCATATTCGGTGCACATTCTTTCGCAGTTTACGCAGGCGCCACGCAAGGAACATTTTGAGGCTGTACTGCGTGTTGTACGCTACCTTAAGGGCAGACCAGGTCAAGGAATTTTACTGCGAGCTAATAGCAACTTGAGATTGCATGCATATTGTGATTCAGATTGGGCGAGATGCCCTATTACGTGGAGATCGATCACTGGTTATTTTATTATGCTCGGACAGTCACCGGTGTCGTGGAAAACAAAAAAGCAAAGCACGGTCTCGAGATCATCGACAGAGGCTGAATATCGAGCCATGGCATCTACGGCTAGCAAGCTTGTATGAAGTCTTTATTGACTTCCCTTTTGGTGGTCCATCGTGAACCGATGTAGTTATTTTGTGATAGTCAATCTGCTATCCACATTGCGGCTAATCTTGTTTTTCATGAGCGGACCAAACATATTGAAATTGACTATCACTATATTCGCGAGCATATTCAAACAGGAAACATCGTCACAGCTCATATATGTTCTCAATTCCAACCAGCGCATACTTTTACAAAGGCGCTAGCGAGGCCACAATTTCAATTTTTGTTAGGCAAGTTGGTCATCTACGATATACATGCGCCACCTTGAGGACTTGAGGGGGAGTGTTGATTTGTATATATTTGGTGTATCATAATTAGGAGATATCCTACCTTATCTAGGACTTACCTAACATATCTTTTTAGCAGGTTTAGGAATCAAGACTTTGTTATATATACCCGGAATGCTTTTGTACAGAATAGATTAATTAGAAATCAAAAGGAAATCTTTCCAATCTCACCTGTTTCTTCAAATATTGCAGGAATGTCGTCAATGCAAATACCAAATTCTATCTCATAGACCAAATACTACATGTATCTAAAAGCAGCATCAGAAAGTAGACACATTGACATTACGATAAACCAACAGTTGAGAAAGTTTCTTGCAGGCATCGGCTAGCCAATGAGAAATATTTGCTCAAAAAACTTGTGTATAAAAGCCGTAGAAAAACTAGTCCAAAAGGCATTAACAATATATATTACAATCATATTATCTTTCTTACTAGCGGTAAGAAGATCTCATCCCTTATCTTGTTAATTGTACAAAGCAAGTATAACCAATCTAAGAAATCAATCAATTATAACTGGAGATACAAAATCAATCACATGAACATCAATCACATGAACTCCTCTATTTATCGCAGACAGAGCTTTTGCTACCTTACCCAGCTTCTCAGCCTATCCTTCTCCTTGTTAATTCCTACCTTCTGTGCTGTGACACCCTTAGATGATCTAGTAAGCCTACCAAAGGCCTTTGATGGATCAATTTTTCTAACTCGATTCGATTCACAAGGCACCGCAATCTTCTTCTCCATTAAAGTTATCGCCGGTACTCCAATGCAATTCTCAGCTTCTCTCTTCCTTTTGATCTCATGAAGGGACTCTCTCCCTTTCAGAAGAATCGAAGAATGGTTTGTTACTTGCTTGTTGATTGAGTTGGAATTCCTTAGGATTTGTGGATCAATTTCGCTCGTTGGTTCCACATTCATTGGTGTTGAAGTTCTTAATGACATGGAATCTTGTAGTTCTCTTTCTTCTGTTTGTTTCTGTTCTAGCTCCTTAACCTTCATTTCAAAAAACAAAGATAAGTTATAAACAGCTTTCTAAAACAAGTATAATTAAAGGGTTGATTCCCCCCTAGCTCTATTGTTGCAAATAGAACCCCTGAGTGAATTTTTCGATGCTTTTAAGGTGAATTTGTTAAAAGAACACGGGGTAAAGAGTAAATAAATTAACTCAGGGGCCTGTTCGCAATTGGGCGATACTATTGGGGTTTATTCGCAATTGGGCAATAGTATAGGGGATTATTTGCAATTAATTCTAGAGAAAAGTAGTGCATTTTTTAAAGGATAAAACTACCTTTTGCTCATCTTTACCCGAAAAAGAAAAAAACTACCTTTTGCTCAAGAATCGATTCGAATTGCTCTCTCTCCTTATTGAGCTTGAATTCTAGTTCCTTAACCTGCATAACAAATTAACTGTAAGAGCTTCATTTTCTACTAGTTAGGTATTTGGAATGAAGATTATTTATGACCTACCTTTTGAGCAGCTAATGATTCAGAATGCATTTGTTCCTTGAGCCTACTTTCCAGTTCTTTAACCTGTAATGAGTTAACACAAAAGAGAATATGAGTTAACTTCGTATTTTCTACTGCTTAAATTTAAAACATATAAAAAAAACTATTTTAAGAACCTTTTCTTGAAGGATCATAAACTCCGAGTGTTGTTGCTCCTTTAACTTGTGTTCCAACTCCTTCACCTGAGCACACAGATTAGTCATAAACTAATTAAACAACCTTTTGTTACCAAATAACCTACAAGACCAATTCCCATGTGTGGTGATTTTAGGTATGATTCATATAATTATATGAACAACCTTGCAAATCTTCTTAAATAGAAAAAATAAATATATTCTATTTACCAGTTTCCTTTCCCCCCCTCTGAGTGACCAAGTAGAATTTACAAGCATCTCAGGCATCAACAACATGAATGCATGAGTCGACATGTTATATTCATAGTTGCATGGAATGTGGCTGGTTCATTCAGGTTCATGGGACATAAATGGGTGCGTGGTATGCCACACCTTAGTCATTTGGGTACAAAGGGGGTATATGGTTATATGGTACACTAAGGAACATGTAGGTTCGGTCAAATGTAGGAATTTAAGGTTGTCAGAGTCAATTTTGAAAAATATGCTAGTTGATATCAATAATGGTAACAATAAAAAAAACTTGAGAATCATATTGCAATTAAGGTATGCATACTTTATTTGCTTAGTTTCTAACTTTTTTTCATGTTTATTGTTTTAAAAAGAGTTAATTTTTTTCAAAATTTTATCTAATTTGAATTCTAAATCAGGTCGTTGGAGTGGAGTGGGTGAATCGGGTTGTGCTCCACCACAAATCCGGAATGATGAAACCAAGGTCGCCACTCTTTAGAAATTAGGTATGAATGGTTATGCTTATACGATAAGGTAGGGAACATGGTACATTTTAGGTTCGGTTAAATGCAAGAATCAAAGGTTTTACAAGAGTCAAATTTAAGAAATATGCTGGTTGAGATCATTAGTGGGCAACAAAAAACCTTAAGAATCATGTTGTAATTAAGGTATGCATACTTTATTTGCTTAGTTTTTCACTTTTTTTCTTGTTTATTGTTTTAAAAAAAGTGTTTTTTTTTAATTTTATCTAATTTGAATTCTAAATTGGGTCATTGCAGTGGGTGAATTAGGTCATGTTCCACCACGAATCCTGGACTATTGAACCCGGGTCGCGGTTCGTTATAGCGACCCGATATCTATGGTTATATTCCCTATTAAAGTTTGACATTTTTCTTCAAGTTTTTTGCCAAGCCCGTCTCATAGATACTATAATTTGATATTTTATTTTCAATATAGAATATCTTTAGGCCTTCAAGATATGATCAAGAAAATAATGAACAATATTTCATCATGACAACAAGTTAAAGTGGGACATACAACCGCCATCAGTATAGAAAACAAATGCGACAATAAAACAAATTATCCGAGAGTATTACTATGTTAAATAGACTATTTAACTGTCAAAATAGTACCCCCAAATATTGAGGGGAAAAAGAAACTACCTTCTGTTGAAGGCCAATGCATGCTTCCTCCTTCCCCTTCAACTTGTCTAATAGCTGCCAATGTTGCCTCTCTGTTGCACTTTGCAACTGCATTTTAGACTCTAGTTGTCCTTCAAGCTCTTTGTTCTTTAACAAAATAAGAGAAAAGTCAGAAAACCACAGAGAAACTAACTTGGCACATCTCTCTTATACATCACTCAGTAAATACCTTTTCTTGCAAACTTTTACATTGCTGTTCTTTTCCTTTGACTTTGTTTTCTAAATTTTGGCAGTTCTCTTCAAACTTGCGCAAGGATTCATCTTTGATCCTTAGCTCCTGTTTTAGTTTGTCAAGCTTCAATGAAAAAAAATACAGAACATTGGTTATAAACAGAAAATACTGAAGAAACAATTTTCCAACAACTCGACATATCCAAAAGTATTCATGATAAGCTGGAAGAGTTTGAATTAAACTTATATAAATATTAAAAGAAATTGGACAGAAGTGTGCAGTTAGGATCAGTAGATAGATGCCAAGAAGGGATTAGGTCGAGGAGAAAAATAAACTATAATTGCATAAAGAACTCTGGAACTGTCTTGTCGCCCTGCTTGATCGCAAATAGTCGCTCATAAATCTCAAAAACACGGGAAACATTCTTCTCATTCCCGTACATAATCTTCAGGCTGTCCCACATTTCCTTTGCAGTGGTTAAAAACATAACACTGCTACTGATCTGTGCTTCCATACTGTTGAGAAGCCAAGTCATAACACAGTAATCAGATGAGAGCCATGAGTTGTAGGTGGGATCAGATGGTGGCGGTGGAGATGCCAGAAGATGAGGCAGTTTGCTCTGAGCGCCAATAAAGATCCGGAAAGCTTGTGCCCAGAGCAGATAGTTAGTACCATTCAACTTAATTGTAGTCCCCAAGACTACTTTTGGCGCAGAGGTTTCTCCAGCAACAACAGGAGTAGTAGATGATGAGATATCAGACATCGAAGTAGTAGTCATATTTCAACAATGGTAGATAGATAGTAGTCAGTAGTAGAGATTCGGAGCAGGATGATATTTCAGAGAGCCTTGGCTTCTGTTTGCACAAAGGCTCCAGTCAAACCTTCTCTTCCAACCCTTGTTGTATGCAGTGAAAATTTCGGCAGCACCTCTGCTGCACAACAAGAGTAGGATTTTCAAACAAATTCTTGTTTCTCAGAGGAAACAAGAACCAAAAAACAGTTATATCTCATCGATGTGAGAGTTAAACTCTTCCTGTCATCAGTTCGAGGACTGAGTCGAGGGAATCCATGTCAACTCGAGGGTCGACAGGATGTGGGGGGGGGCAGCGGCAGGGGGCAGCAGGGGGGGCAGCGGCAGCGGCAGCAAGGGGGCAGCGGCAGCAAGGGGGGCAGCGGCAGAGGGGGGGGCAGCGGCAGGGGGCAGCGGCAGCAAGGGGGGGCAGCAAG